>BSBK01012144.1:0-117239 GCA_027943335.1 Chamaecyparis obtusa | reverse complement strand
CAATAATATCTTTTATAAAGGATATATCCATAGAACATGAGGTCAATCAAGGATAGCATAGATTTGACATTCGTAGAAATCAAAATATTATTGTTCAAATAATTTTATTAGAAAAAGAGAAACTATTTCTAATACCAAGATGAGTGGATCTTTATGACATCATTTTAATCCTTCATCATACTAATTATTATTATCAAAAGAATCCCTTAAACTTTTCTTAACCTTCAGGTAGGAAGCTTTGAAAGGAACCCAACAAGGAGACTAATAGGCATATGCATAGAAAAAATAATTTTGTAGCATGCTTGGAATTTTCCTATGGAAAAAGGAGACTTATAATCCAATGGGATAATTTCTTTCCAATCATGGGAATAGAAACTTTCCACAAGGATGAAGGACAGACTTAAAAGGAAAAATGATACCAAGGAATTTGAAAACTTCCCTATGATGAATCTATTTATAGCAATTAAATTTTAACCAATTTAGCTTAGTTGACAAATATTGTAGATATAATATTTAGTTTTTTACAACTAAATACTTCACCCTTTAGAACCTGGTAGAAAACATCTAGGTAGTTTAGAGCTTAATTGATATTATCTTTTTCCTTCAAATGTAAGAAAATATGCATTTATAAAGTGGTTGTTAACAACTTGTACTATAAAATTAGGAAAAGAAATGTCTTTCACCAAATAGAATGATACAATGTTAAGAAAGAGATAGCTAAAGCCTTCTAGAATAAGAAAATAGATGATAGGATCTAGAAGACAAAGTTGGTGTATAGATCAAAAAATAAAAAAAGAATTATAGTTATGGTTAGTAATGGCCTATTGGTTGCAAAAGAATAAAAAAGAGGTTTTTAACGAAGCACACAAACTAGGGTTGAGATCATAGTTTATAAAGAATAAAAGGATAAGTGGTTGTTCAATATTGATCATAATATATTTCAAAATTAATCTTTAATGAAAATAGTTTTTTTGTTGATAAATTTGTATGGACTATTCAGTTACTTCCCAGATAGTAACAATATTATCAATAATATTCATGGACTTATAAATCCAACTTTCCCATGATAAATATTTTAAGGAAGAAAATGGTGTGTCTTCAAAGAAATAGCCCCTGCAATAGTTCTTAAGAGATGTTGAGAAAAGTAACCAATCTCCAATTATATAGATTTCATTTAGATCTCCATGTACTTAAGTATGAATTTTGCATTCTCTAAATTCATTTGTTTTACCTAAAATTAGAATTAAAACTTTATGAAGATCTTCATCAATTATTTTTAAAAGATATTCATAAATTTTACAGTGAGAACCATTATAACTTGGGGCTTTATTATTAGCCATGGAGAACACAACCATTCAAAGATTAACATTTATGAGAAGTTGGCAACAAAATTATTGTTAGTATTGTAAAACCTAGATAGGAACAACACTCCAACATTTTACATGAGCTCATTTAGTAATATCATTGTTAATTTGAATGATTTTTAAAAGCACGACAATTACATGTAATTTATAGTTAAAACATTAGAGAAGTTTTAAAATGAAATCATCTTTCTTGTCTTCATTTATTTTTATAACTACGAGTTGGATTCTTTTGGACATGCAATAAATAGCCGATAGGTTTTCTATTTTTCAAAGGGAGTGGGTAATAAGCTTTCAACTTCTAGATGAAGGATATTAAAATGGATTTTTTATTGACAATTTTAATAGTTCAATAACTTGCCTAAATGCAAGTGTTAGAGTTAAGTATGAGATAAATTCATGAACCACGTTAGAACTTGGGTTGGTTGAAGAACTACTTTCAGACCCGACAAGGATATGAATTTCTATTTGTTAGTAATAATTTTAATTGTTGAAGAAAATTCTATGACTATGGTTTCTGAAACAATCATGTAAGACCAAACCTTATACCTTCAAAGTGATGAATAATATATTCAGGATGTTTTCATTCTCAATTATAGGCACTTATATGGATGTGCTTGGTAGACTCTAGCTTGATTGGTGCAGGAGAACCTAGGGATTGGTGTACTCATCCCTTCAAATTTTTCTTTGAGGTACTTCATAAGAAGCCATGTACATAAAATAAAAGCTTAAAGATCTTAGACTGTGTGTGTTTGTTTAGTTAGATTAGGGTCCTAAAGGTCATTTTTGGTCTCAAAAAGTCAGATAATGAAGTAAAGCCATGTAATGTGATGATGATGTCATCATGACTCATCTTGGTAGAGGATGATGTCACAAGGTATTATTTGTGTACATAAATTCAATTGGTACCTAGGTTGTAACTAGGTTGAGGTATTTGGTTGGGAAAGCAAGAAATGTAAAAAGTTGCTAAATTGCAAAAACAATTGCAAAACTTGCAAAGTGCAACATTGCAACTTTCTAAAAGTTGCTAAGACAACTTTGGCAAAAATGAGAAAAAGACCTAAATAGGTGACCAAGCCCTAAATGGGAGTTGAATACCAAAGATGGAAGATATATAAGCCCGAAAAACCCTAATTCTGATAGAAGGTATGACTGTTGTACAAATTTTGGCTTGGAGGAATAGAACAATGCTTGTTTTTGTGTAATTTCTTAGTTGCACAGCTAAATCTTATGGAAACATGATTTAATCTCTTACTGTTATGGATTGATTAATTATCTAATATAATTTCTTTTCATTTTGTGTTAAGATTTTAGTGTTTAATTCAGTGTACATACTTGTTTTGTAAAATCTTCCAAAGTTACCTGTTTGCTGGTCCTATGTGTTCAAGTGCTGAAAAGCATGGTGTAACTTACTATCCCATCATCCAAACTATACAACCTCTTGGAGATAGTAATTTTACACAATTAAATACAAGTGTACAGAAGCATGGGGCCAGGAAATAAAGGCAAACAATTTTAAATCCTTTTCCTAGGCAAGACAATGTGATTCTTGGCTATGAAGGATTGAAGAATGCTAGATTTGGATGGTAGGAGGTTGCATAATCATGTGCCCTAATGGACATGGATGGTTGAGATGTATGTTTTTATGCTATTGACATGTTTTCAGAGTCTCAAGAATAACTTCAAGCAATTTGGAAGCCTAACTCTCACCTTTGGGACTATTTCCTAGTTGAGAAGCCCTAGTTGGAACATGGGTGTACGAGCATTGTCAGATTCTGAAACCCAATAAATATCCAAGGCCTAGGTGGTCATAAACAAGATCCATGAATTTATTGGGGTTTTGTGTGTGGAAATTCTTAGTTAGAAGGAACCCTAGGTCCTAGCGACCTAATTAGGCCTAAAAGGCTACAAGGCCTAAAAATAAGGAAATCAGGAAATCGATAAGAGACTTTTTTATTGAGCCTTCAAAATGAAATCATAATCCTTAGATAACATTTTTAATTGAAGCACTAAGCCTCTTGTCAGTACTCACTTGGGTAGGGCTAGCTATGGTGATGAAACCAATTAGTAAGTCCAGGTGTGATGCTTAGAAGTGTTAGCATATAAATTGATAGGTCTAAATCTTTGAAGAATGAAAGGAGAGAAAAATCTCTAAGGTGTGTGGGTGAATGTGAGAAATCCTTGAAAGGTCAAAGAAGTGACCTAGAGAAGGATAGAGGACAATCCTATTGTAGAAGAAGACTCTCCCTATCATTGATGCTACTTTTGGAACCTTTTTCTTCAACACTTAGCACTGCCCTTATAAACATTGTTTTCCATTGTGGGTCTAGGGACATTATCAAATGATGATATGTCAAAATATCATTTTATTAAAATGATACAAATTTAGTGTTGGGTCGAAAAGTGCTTTTTAAACCAAAAGAAATATTGATTTATAGTATGTTGGATGTTGGGGTTTTTTTGAATGACATCAGAAATTATTATGGTTCATGAACCATGTCAATGACCTGACTCTTTCTTGAGAGTCTCTTTGAGGCATTTCATTAATTTGTGTCTTCTTTGTACTTTGTCATTTTTCATGTAGACACTTTCTCTTGAGGCAACATGTTGAATGGTCAATTCAAAGGTATATGGTGTACTCTTACATGTTTTTTTAAGAAACCATAGTCATAAGTGTGAACAAATGCTCTTTTCAAAAGAGAATTCTCTCAATCTTGAAGTCTTGTATATTTATTCTTAAATAAACAATTAAAATATTCATTATTTATCTCTTTTATTATTTTAAATTTTCCCAAAAAAAATTCAAATTTTGAGAAAAATTTGATATAAAATATTTAAAAGGAATTTATCTTACTATTGTCATTTATAATATTATTTATTAAATTTTACTAAATGTTAAAATTATAAAATTTAAAACTACTTTTTTAAGCCTCTCAAAGAAGATCAAACTATTTCATTTCCCATTTTAGAAAATCAACTCAATACCATCTCCTAGGATCATCATAAATAAAAACACACCTCAAGGAGATAACCATGCTATCCATTTCTCACAGTGATTCCCTCCAGAACCATTTGATTGTAGCTCAAGATCCATGAATATTAAAAAAATCTTAGAGCACTTCAAAGAAATAATGAGCAAAACCTCTCAAGTGATATACTACTGAGTAGACCAAGAGCAGGGAATGAGAATGCTCTTCCAAGATATGGAATCCATCATGACTCATCCAAGAGAAATATCCTCATAGGTCTCTATTAAACTCATGTTCAACAAAGGTGTAAGCTCCTTGAATTTCATGTCAAAATCTCATCAAGAGAAACCATCTCAATAGCATATCTCTCATCTCAAGAGAACTCTAGCCTCACCTAAGCCTTTGTACATCCATGAGTACAAGTAAAAGATCAATTCATGCTAAACTCTAAATGCATCTTTGCACTATCATGAAGCTTCTTAGGCATATTACCAATGCATCGAATATAAAGAGAACTCAATAGACTATTGTCAAATCTGCAATCAGTTGCATTAGAAACCCATCATGACATTGTGATATGTCCATCTCCTAGGAGATAACATGCTCCAAGTGAACATACCATGGTCTCAAGAGAAATGTATCATTCAAAAACTCTAATGCACAGTCAAAAGTGTACCTTGACATAACACCAACATATCTAAACAAACATAACCTATCAAGCACCACCATCACCTCAATCAAAAACTCTAATAGGATCTAAGAATCCCTCCATATTATCTACATCACTAAAGAAGATCATTCATCACCTTGTGATGAATACACAATCATTTCTTAAGCTCCAATTGAATCTTGATAAGGAGCTTTACAAGCACATGATACACCATCTACCAAATCTAAAAGTCTTATAGGTCTATGCACATCTAGATGTACTACTAATGAGACTAAGTAAAGCCAAGATTTCCAAACAAGCAAATAAGCATGTTATAGGACCCTATAACCAAATATTCAACTACACACTCATTATCCATCCTCTCATCCCAAAGTAACCATGTCATTTCAAAAGTGACCATAGACAAGGCTAGTTAAAATGTTTACACCAACAATAAATCAAACCTCATAGATATAGATATTTAGTGCATCATAGTTATCATGCTACAACTAAATAGGTATTCAACCCACACAATTTCATAACTCATTAATCTAATCATTGAAACATGAAAACCTAATATCACATTGAAATAACATGCAAAATGAGATTCAAAGAGAATAATCATGTAGAAAGCATGATGCAAACACAAGATCAAGCAAAGATCCGATTTGGCAATCAAGACCACATCAAGCACCATAGTACAAGAATTTGTCAAGCATGACCATAGAAACATTGAGTTACAAATCATGCACCAACATCCCTATGCAAAGAAAGTACCACACCTTCTTTCACCATGCATGAAGCATATATGTAGAAATATAGCTATCGCGTCCAGTAACACCCCAAGGGAACCAAGATCTATAAATAGCTCTTCACTAGATCCACAAAATTGCAAGTTTTTATTGACTGTGTAAAATTTGTAAAACTGATCTTTTCAAGAATACATGTGCACATCATATACCCATTTCTCATTTGGAGAGTCAAAATTTTGAAAAAGAGAAAACAAATTAAACTAGAATAATGTATTATCCTTGATGAGCATCACCATAGATTTCTTAGGAAAATCTATAAACCCCTCAGATTATTGACCTCGAGTCTATTTATTAACACTAATTTAGAAATAGCCTTGTCCTTTGTGTCATCTTTAATTTCAATAAATCTCAAGATGTTTCTAATCTAAAAGTTGAATTCTTTTAACACAATCTACAAGTTTTGGTCATTTACTTAGTTGACCCATTCAACTATATTGGATCATATGGATTTCCTTTATCTTAAACAAACCATGTCATCCATGTCCAATATCCAAATCTAGAGATCAAAATTATATTATTAATTATCAATACCATTAGGACGGGCCATAAATACTTTTGTAAAAATCTATGTACCTCTATACACTTACTACTTCAAGTTGGATTGAAACTAAAAGTAAGGACCTAATGATCAACTAGGTTCTAGGAGGATTCATCATACCAGTAATCTTATTTTAAAATCGACCTATATGAGGAGGCTAAAGAAAAAAATGTACTACTTATTTATAGACTTTTGCAAGGTTTTTGACACTATCCCTCAAATCTTTTCATAAAAAATGCTTTGGACTTTGGGTCTTCTCAAATTTGCGATATCATTCATTATAAAATTATTTATAGCTAAGGTTTGATGAGTCATTAAATTTAACTAATTTGTTTTACTCTATGAGTTGAAATCAAATAGAATAAAGGCTAATAAAGCAATGAAAAACAAACTTCAAATAAATTGAATTGAGTGCAATAACATACAATGAAGCTCCTAAATGTTTGCAACACTTTTGTCTTTTATTTTTCCTTATATACATTTCTTCAATAAATTAAGAAGTCCATATACTAATTTATATTATAAAGGACTCATAAAACTTACTAAAAGTATAAGAAATGAGTTTACAACTATATAACACTCATAAACTAAAAATTAAATAATAATATATTTGACAACCTTACAAAAGGTTTTTATTTTATATTTTATATGTTGCTTTATTAAAAAAAAGTCCTTACTAGATGCTATAATAGAAAATATTAAAATTCATAAAAACATACATAAATATTTGAGTTAAGATTTCTAAAATCTTTACGAAATATTTCCTTTTAAATAATCAATCAAATTGATATATAATTATATTTTTTATATACTAAAGTCAATTAACGGTTGACGAGTCATTTATTTGGTCTTTCAAGAATCGTCAAAGTTCTCGACTCAAATAAATATTTGATTCACGAACCAAATAAATATCTGACATGGTTCCTAAATTATTTCCAGTTCCTCCAAACACATTTAAATGGCTTTGTTAAAAAGGCTTTGGAAGCTTTTAAGTTGAACATTTATGTTGTTCTCAAACCACCAAAATAATCGTTTCCATTCAAAAGCTCTTAGATTATCCCCTAACTTATGATATTTATATTTTATATATGTTTCAAAATTAAATAATTATATAATTAAATAACTTATTGATTTCAATTCTAATTTTAATTTAAAAATTTAAATCTTATTTAAATCAATTTAATATATTCTAATTTAATACAATCTTAAACTTAATTTGATTAAAATTATATAATAGTAATCGTAACTTAATATTTGTTGCGGGGTGTGAAAAGAAAGAAATGATAGAATCTTCAGAAATAAGGCTTCCAATGAGAAGGTGATCTTCCATAAGATCAAAAGAGCTATGCTTAATAATCTTTATCTTAAGGGGAACATGTTTGAACCTTCTAATATGGAGGACACTAGTTTCTTTGAGAAGTTGAAGATTAAATGAAATTTGAATCATTGTAAGAAAAAGTCTTTAAGAAACGAAGCTAGATGGGATTGCCCTCCTAATGGGTGGATGAAGGTTAAGTTCGATGGTGCCTCGAAAGGGAATTTGGGGGTGACTGGTTGTGGCATGGCGATAAGAGATGAGCATGGTGTTTGTAAAGATCTAAGAGCTATTCCTTTAGGTTTCCAAACTAATCATGTTGCGGAGGCTAATGCGGCCCTACATGGCTTAATTTTGGCTAAGGAGAAGGGTTGTAGGAAACTTTAGATTGGAGGTGATTCTTTAAACATTACTAAATGTTTAAATAAGTACTCTAACCCCTTGTGGACTATTCATAATGTTATGAAAAAACCTCAAATCCTAATTAGCTCATTTGAAGAATGCACATCATCACACATAATTTTAGAGAAATGAATGCCCTTGCTAACTGGGCTGCTAACGTGGCTTGCAAGTTGGAGAAGATGATGACATGGGATGAAAGGAGTGATCTACCTTTTGAGGCAAAATCATTTATAGATAGTGACCATTTACGGAGTAGGCATAAAGTGTGTTAAATGGTATGTTTAATGATGTTTATTGATTACAAGGTGAGGTCTCATTATTTCTTTTTGTGTGGGAAGTACAACTTGGTGATGATGCTTCTGATTTAGCATGAATTATGGGTCATTTTTGCAAAGTTTAGTGAAGCCAGTTTTATTTGCAATAGTATTCAAAGTTTTTACAGTGATACTCTAAAGGGTTATCAGAGAGATAACATGGGTGGTAGTAAGAAGAGATTCGAACCGGTGAATTGCAAAGAATGGAAAAAGAACAAGGAGGTGTGGGATATTTTGAAGAAAGGTGGGATGGTGAGATTTATGGAGAGATTGCATGGTAGAAACCCTCTTGTGTCGAAGTAGTTCTTCAAAACTTGGAAGAATGGCATGGTTCTTGTGGGAAATAAGTTATTGGAGGTTATAGAGGACATCATTATGGAAGCTATTGGTATGAGCATGGAAGGGTTAAGGTTTTATAGAGATAGAAGTAACTTTGACGAAGCTCCCGAGAAGTTCCCTATTACGAAGCTAGAAAAGTTGAGACTAGTGAAGGAGGATACCTTCTACTATAACCCTAAGTGCATTTCTCAGTCGTGGAGATATACATGTTATACGTTGTCATCAGCTATATCACACTTGATGGTAGATTTACCAGAGCTTATGGGCATCATTTTATGTTGTTAAATCACTTTAGACATAATGTAAAAATTAGTCTTCCTTTTATTTGTTGAGTTAGTTGGATTCCACTTTTATTAGTCTTCAGAAGGATCCGAAAGGGGACCATGCCTCTCATCAGGGTCTCATGGTTCTGGTGTATGATATTCTCAAAACAAAAAAAGTGGAAAAACCCTTTTTGAAGGGTTATGCCAGGGATGATGAAGAAATAGAGGATGAGGAGGAGGATATGTATGTGGAGGGAATAGAGGATGATGATGAGGAGCCCGTTGGGGCCCTTTCTATGAGAAAGGCTAAGTTTAAAGGATCGTCATCTAAGAAAAATGTTAAAAGGGCTTATGTTGAAGAGTCTGATACTAATAAGGGCACTGGAGATAAGGGTTATGATGAGGAAAAAGGGAAACTAGGGAATGAGAGGAAAAAAGGTGAGACCACTGGTACCAAGAAAAATAAAAAAAGGGTGATAAGTACCAATAAGAGGAGAATCATTCTTTCCTCGAAGGATGAAGAGAACCAGGAGCAAGAGAAGAGTTTAGGGGAAAATATTGGGGAGGAGATAGATGAAGATGGTAGGCTGGAGGTCAACATTGGTAATTTGAGGGAAGGCCAAATTCCTCTTGAGAAGGAGAAGGGTACTCTACAAAATGCCTGCCAAGTAACAGAGGAGATTGTGGATAGTATTGACAAAGACATATAGAAACCAATATGACGAAGAATACTACCAATGAGATTACTGAAAAGGAAAAAAGTGGGCAAAAAGATCTACCTAAAGACAAGAGCTGGTTGGTGGATTTTACTTGCACGCTTGATAAAATGATGGATGATATAGGCAACATTAAAAAGGAAATGTGGGTGATGGGTTGCAAGGTGAACATCATTAAGAAGGTCAATCTAGGGGATAAACCAGTTGCAGTGTACCTTGATGAAATGAAAGATGTGGTGGGTAGGGCAGAGGCTTTTACTGAAATAGTGGACAAGGTCTACGAGATGGAAAAAAGACTCAAAGAGAAGGAGGACAAAGCTATGGATGGGAACATTAAGGGCAGGTTCCACATGCTAAATAATAGAGTGAAAAACTTAGAAGACTCCGTGAGAAAAATTGGTGAGCAATGCCTTGTTAGTCTCAGAGCCTACACTGAACATGCCAAGATCTTGGTTGACAAGGTGGAATAGGAGAAGGGCGATAAAGAGTTTAAGGCGTTGAAAGACACTATGGGGCCAGGAAAGCATACACGGGCTAGCACAAGAAAATCTGGTATCAAAGATGACAAAGAGGGCAAGGACCTAGAGGAGCTCAAGAACTCTATTGGGAAGATGCAGCTTATGATGATCCAGGCTAAAGACCTTATGAAGTATATGTAGCTATCTTTTTCTTTGTTGTCTTGTCTTTTTGTTGTCCCTGTTTGGGCTTTTTTTTTTACTTTTAGCTTGCGGTTATGGTTGTTTACTTTTGTATTATGACTTATGTTCCTTGGTGTTGCTACATAATTTCTATAAAATTTTATTGCTATACTTTTAACTCTTTGTAAAACATGTTTGTACTTAATCAAAACAAACTATATCTTAAAAATTATAATTATTCTAAAAGAATATTATTAAATTATAATTTAATTTTAAAATCATACTTGATTTTTCATTTAATTAATTATTTAAATAACCCCACAAAAAGAAAACACAAATTAAAGGAAAACCTTACAAAAAATGTACATTAATATATTTTCATCTTTTTCACCCTACATTAAATTTTGCTTCATTTTCATAGTTGTATGTATCTTGAAAGGATACATCATCTCGATGCATAAATTTTAAAAAGTTCAACAACATTCAGTAAGTTTGTTTTACAGATCACATCTTGACCAACTGCAATTACTTCCATGACTTGGTAAAAATTGATTTGATCCGTTGAATGATGGAAGGTGGCATTTATTTGAGGAAATATAGTCTGTATTTTTCCCATACAGTCAGCGAGAAATAAATCAGCAGATGAAACCATTTCAATCGTCTTATAGAGGTTTCAAAATAATAAATATATATTTAAGACATAACAAGAGGAATCTAACTTTATTAGCGTGCAATAGGAGTTATCATATAATATTTTTTAACTGACATTTTTGTACTTTTAAAGCTATCGTCTACCCCTTTCCACGCGTAAACGAAAATACTTACAAATATCTGATCAGGTTAACAACCTCTAGCTTGGCAATTCCCTACCTATTGTCAGAAATTGCAAATACGTGTTCTTACTTGCAATCAATTTTCTGGATATTGCCAAGAAAACTGAATGAAATGTGCAAGATGTGGATAAGTGATGTTGGAAAAGTGTTTTTTGAAGAGTTTTTTAATTAGTTTTATTATTTTTATGAAAATAAAGAATGTGCAAAAATTTGCATATTTATATTTAGAATTTAATTTTTCTTTATTTTTTTAATTTTATTCCTTGCAAATAAAACTGTCTAGATACATGTGTATCTAGTTTTCTTTCTTATTTTTCCTATGGCTATGAATTCTTTATATTCAGCTATTTGTAATATGTTTTTCATAAAGAATTGCAATAAAAGTTATTTTCAAAATTTTATTCTTTTGTAAAATCTTCACAAGAAGATTACAAGATATTGGAAATCCGTGTTCTTGAATTGCAGTCCGATTTCCTGCATATTGCGATGACAGTAGAATGAAACGGAAAAGGAGGGGCAAATAAATCGCAAATCTGCTTGCAACATAATTGCTTATAAAGAGGCACACGGATTGTGGTCTAAAATTCTCAGGAGAACAACTATAATCAACTTGTGTTTCCGACATGGGAGGCAAGAATTGCGAACTGGAGCTGGAAATTGAATTCACCCTATGGAAGAGCTCTAGGGATTTAGAAGGCCTGATTGAATTCAATGTTAGACGCGGGCATATAATTGATATGCGGATGAACGGGCTAATGTGGTCAATTGAAGCCCTGCCCCTGCCCAACACCACGCATTACACGTTCAGCGACATCGAGCTCAAACGATCCAAATCCCCTCTTCATTTATCACCCAAGTTCAAGCTTCTGCTTGTGGCGCTCCAGACGTATGTCAGGTCTGTGGAGGAATTGCTGGATAAATTATATGCGTATTCGCTTTTCTTGTCCAGGGCAGAAAATGAGAAGCGGTGGTGGATAATTGTCGATGCCGAGGTCATGGCAGTGGCATGTAACGCAGCCACAGAGGCGACTCAACAGGCTGCAAAAGTGGCGGCGTCTTTTCTTGCCGAGCTCTTGGAATCGCTGGAGTTCTTACCTCGGGAGAATATTAATACAGAGGAGCTCTGGGCCACCAGTCTTTCTGCAACAGAGCTATGGAATGGCATCGCACAGGCTGCCGTGGATGGAGAGAACGTGCTTCACTGGTGTAAAGTTGAGGTCTTGGAGATGGAGAGAATGATTCCCTGTTTTGAATTTGAAGTTGCAGTGCAAGACTTCTTGCAAGGAAATGGTGAGATTTCTAAAATTGGGTTTGTGAATAGCTGTGCGCTGAAGGTGAGCGTGGGATTGGAAGAGGAGATATGGATCATTTGCTCTCAGGAGGGAGTCGAAACCGAGACGTCTTTGGGGCTGAGTTCACTGTTGCCACAGCTCATCAAAAATTACATCACGACAGCTCCTGAGAGGAATGAGGGCGAAGATGGTGTTAAGAATATTGTGGAAGGTCTTTTACAGCATGTGGTTGGGTACCGGACGTTTCTGCCGAGAGTATGCGAGGTTTGTGGTAGCCATCGGTTGTTGGAGGCTTCGTTGAGCAGCAGTTGCAGTAATCTGTGTGAGGCTCGCAAAGAGATATGTGGCTGGAATGCTTTACGCTTCACATAGCAAGGCCTTTCCACTTTGCTTCTAACCGATGACGATGATGTTGATGATGGTGAGAATGAAAATGCAGAAGATCTATTTAATTAATTGATAAATATTGTTTATTTCCAAAATTTTGTACCTTGTGATGCCGTGAAAATGATATTTTTGTTCAAACTGTATAGCTGTACATTTACTTATGTAAGTTTACGTTTACTGTTAATCTTTTTAAGGCTTTGAGGTAACAGGTCCATAATCAATATGACTTATCCCTTCTGTTACACAACCAAAAAGCAATTTCAAAAAATAAGAGGAATCTAACTTTATTGTACACCTATCGAAAATATAGCTATCTTCATTTCTGTAAAATGTTTTCGCTTAAATCTGGTTCAGTTTATGAACTTTATTTTCATATTAAGTGTTCCAATTTTGTAATATGAGTTTTGTTATTCTTGACAGCTGTATTCTATGAGTAGCTTATATTGTTGTAAATTTGCTTTATTTAAAAAGAAGAAAAAGAATAAAAAAATGAAAAAGAATATAGTTGTTGCTTTAAAAATTGTATACTATTTTTGCATAGAATTTAGAACCATATATAAACAAGCTAAGTTTTCTATTAAAGTGAGATTAGATTTGTGTCTCCTTTTTCTTTTGCTTTTTCCTTGACAGTTCAAAGAGCTACAACATTTTGCCTTTCTTGATGAGGTGTATTATTATTCTTTAATGAATAAGAGTTTTTTATAATTTATTTACAAAAATATTATTTTTTTTCACCAAAAATAGGGGTAGAAAAAGTCACATTTCAATATTCAAATGTGATCAAGTTCAAATTAATTACTTATACCACTAAGCGTGGAGGAGAGTCATAGTAATCCAATTTTTTTCATGCATTGACAAGTTTTGAGCCATAAAAAATGAGCTACCAACCAACAATCATGCCTTTCTCATTTCTTCCTATGCAAGCGGTCGAGTACCATGAGTAGGTGGAATGATTCCTATAGTATGTCACTCTACAAGCCCAATCATAATGAAACTAAGAAGTGACTAAAGGCAAGTAGGAGAGCTAAGATCAATGAACAAACTAATCCCTAAATTTTCTTAAAGGTGTTGAGAAGTATATGATTGAGTGTAATGAACTCCAAAGTAATTTTATTGCACCCACCTCAACGTCCATCGGAGTAGAGTAACAATGACAACTATACATGATCATTATTAAACTCTAATGATGTAAAAAAAATTATAGATGTGCCAACTCAACATCACCTTTGTTTGCTTCACTTGAATAGTAATAGCCTTTTTAAAAATTAAGAGGCGAATGTCAAGAACATAGCTAATTAATATAGTAAGATTTTTCTCTTTCCAAATGCTAAAAAAAGCTTTTACCATGAAATCATATCAAATATGGGTGAATTCAATAAGAATTCTAGGAATATATTGTAAGAAAACCATATGTCAGGAGAAAGGATTTGGTCTAAAAGGCTTAAAATGCCATGAATCTAATTTCAAACTTCCTAAGGTCTAGGATAAGTCTAGAAAAGGGTTATTGAGAGTATCCTCTTTTCTGCAAAATGGGAAATGAAGGTTTCTAACTCCCAAGTAAATCAATTTGGTACCACTGAGAATTGAATAAACTAAACAAAATTAGAAAACTTTCATTCAAGAATACAACCAAATAGTCTAAAATCTAGGTTACCAACAACTTAGAGAATACTGAAGAGTCCATCTATTGTTCAATCAAGACACCATAAATCCAAGTATAACTCTTACACAGGTGTCAAGTGGCATGCCTGGGTACCATTTAATTTTTTTTTGTAAAGGTTTGAAAATTTTAACCCTAATTTGATAGAGCATAAATTAGGGGACTTGAATCAATATTATTTGATATATGTTTAAATATTTTCATATGCTTATAATAACAATAATGACCTATATTTGAATAGGCTCCTTTAGAATAAGAGAATTGTTAAACCCAAAATCCTTACAAGCCTAATGCATATAACGTACTTCAACATGCTTCATGCCCTTCAATGGATCTAATAATCCATATAGAACATAAAGCCAATCCTTGGTGTTAAATTAAAATAAACGTGCAAGCCCACATACACACATTATATGCTTGGCCCATCTACCATGTAGGCTTACATTGGAGATTGTAATAACATAAAAAACTTTAGACTTTTCTCTTGATAATTAATATGGTTGCACACCATATTTAGTTTTTGATATTAAAGTAGCCAAAATGAGGAGGCTGACCCTTGAATATAAACACCAAATGTGGTCAAGCCACAGATTAGCACTTACTGCACATAGACAACAAACGAACCAAACAACACATTAACAACAAAAAGTCAGCAGATAAATAAAGTAACAATGACCTGATAACTGAAGTCTATAAAATTTATATACTCATTTTTTTGCAATCAAGAAAATTAAAATTAGAGGCCATAAAGAGATACAACACTAACCTTACTAAATCCTTATGCTTAGTATAATTTACCAACTATAAGAATTAAATTTCACAATGTACCATATGTATGTTGGGTCCCCCATGGGTTTGGCTAAAACAAATTATTTTCAATCAATAACCCTTTGGATTTCCACAAAAAAAAGAATCATAGATTTTGAGGGCGAACAAGAAATAAGTTTGTGCGAATGCAATTTGAAATTTATTTGGGCCTTTTCAAGCTTTCCTATAGTCGCACACACATTAAAAATGCATCAAAACTAGTCCTAGAGTCATGAAACTAAACAGGGTTACTTACAAGAATCTAAAAAAATTCTTGCCAAATAAATACTTATGATGATCATCGAGATGGAAGATTTTAATTGCCAAAGAGGAGAGGTTAGGTTGTTGTAATAGAGCTTAGGGATTGAGCTACTTCACAACCTGTGTGCTAATTAATTGCAAAGTTCAAATTGTGGAAAGTAGTTACAATGAATAAGGGTACTCAGTTCAATGATAGGAGAATGTGCTTCAATGATAAATATTTTGGAATCAAATTCCTATCTATTTAAAAAATTATAATATATTTTTTAGTGAATGTCTCAAAACTTGTGTTAGATGTATCTTGTAGTCCTCTAAATTTGGACTTGGGAGGCTACACAATATAATTATCCTCTACTATTCACTTAAATAATTTTTTTATTACTTTGTTTCTTTCTAATAAATGATTGTTGGTGATATGTAGAAACACTAGTGAAATTTTGTCATCTCGCATGAAGATGTTATGTCACTTGAAGATATGTTATTTAATGTCTTATAAAAAGACAACTTTTAAATTCAAATATGTGAGATGAATGCTTATTATTTCTAATAGAAGATATTCTTTTGAATTAAATATATTTATCTTTATGGGGATTACCTAGATGCCATAAGTGTTCAGTGTTTCATTCATTCTCATGAGAAATGAGTTATTGTGAACCACTACTCACAAAACATTAGTCAATGAATTTGACTCGAGAACTACACAATTGAATTTTGATAGCAACATCACAAAGATATAATATTTAAAGACATCATTTATTCACAATTCGTAGAGATATTTTAAAATGTTATTAGATTCAATTATGTCTAGACAATCTAAAATAGAATGATACAAAAAAACATGTATACTACGAGTACACACTAGCACTAACATTTATAAGAGATTTAGTGGGTTTAGAAATATTGATGTGATTAACTAAAAATCTTTTATTCTATTGAGAATTATCTAGATGCAATAAGTGCCCAATGTTTCATTCATTTAAATGAGAAATGGGTTCTTGTGAATCTCTACTCATGAAACATGAGTCAATGAATTTGACTTGAAAACTACACGATTGAATCCTATAGCAACATCACAAAGATATAATATTTAAAGACATCATTTATTCATAATTCATAGATATATTTTACAATTGTGTGTGTAAAAATTGTACTTGATTTGTAGACACAACACTTCAGTAAAATATTAGAGGTTAGCAAAAATGAAATCATGCAATGAATTGAAAGCTAAACTAACCAGGTGATTTACTGTCTTCTAATAGGTGTGAGTATTATGTTCTCAGATTGTTATCGAGATCAGTGACCTTGAAGACACCTAAATGAAAGATTTGAATGCAAAACTGATATAAAATATGAATGCAATTAATCTTTTTTTTTTAATTTTCTATGCAATGATATGATGAAAACTTGATATGAATCTATGCTAATATGGAAATTGATATGCTAAAATGATCTAACAATAATATGAAAATAAAAGTGATCTCACAAAATGTGGTTGATTTGCAAAGAAGCTCTGATTCTCTAGATAGCAATTCACTAGCATAAGTTCGCAAATTATGAGATGATTTGGGATTAGCTGAAGCCTTAATTTATAGAAATCCAAGGCTTTAGAGGTGCATGGATAAAAGCCATAAATCACTCAAATAACTCAGCTTGATTTTTGAGTTATTTTTAAATAAAGATAATTTAATTCACAAAAATATGCAAATCATGCAAAAACAGTTTTTTAACTCAAATTAGAAGTTTAGATCAACTTTAAAACTCAAAAATGATGTTGAGTTCCAAAAAATCAATAACTTGTATTGATTTTCTGATTTGGAGTTTAACTGCTCTTTGATTGTGCACATGCATAATTATGAATTAATAAATAAATAAAGTGATTTATTCTCAACTTAACTGATTTTGAAAAATAAAACAATTGATTTATGGGTTAATCAATTATTTTTCAAACTTTTATTCAAAATTACAATATTAAAAATTGACAAAATAATTTAATTAATTAAATAAAATATTTAATCAATTATTTGTAAGATTTTGGATTTATTGTCAAAATTAAATATCATAATTAGGAATAATGGAATTAAATTCAATTAAATAATTAAGTGGCAGTATTAAATCTAATTAATTAAATATTTAAAATATTCAATTAATCAAACTTTAAGATAAATAAGATTTATCGCCAAATAATCATTAAATTAAAGATAATTATGATGATTAGGAATATTCCCCGATGCAGAATTTAAGATAATCAATTAGGATTCGATGATGTGCAGATGTGCCTTTGGTTAGGACTTTGATGTTGACTTCATTTGATGTGTCGATATAGAGGATAATGAACCTATAGCCCATTTTTGGGGTATTACATTTTGCCCCTCTTTGAATTACTGTGTGAAGCGCAGTGGTTCAAAGACAGTCTGTGTATGATGTTTGAAACTGATGATCTGATATGAGATTGCAATTGATATGAAACAAAAACTATGATATGAGACAAAGATTGATTGAAAGATTCAAAGATATTAGGTCCTGAATGACCAAAGATAATGGAAACTATAGAAGTAATGAACCAATGATTGCAAAGAAGTGTCAAAATGCCTGATTTCAAACCTTATGATTGTGAAGAAGTGAGTGATCGATTCCAGACTTGATTGTCCTTAGAAGAATCACGTAGGTATCACATCTAAACCCTTCAGTTACTGAAGAATCAAGGAAATAACACAATTGAACCAATAGTTGCAAAAACTAATACAATTTACAAGATTAAGAGAATACCAGATTGATATGGATCTCGATGAATCTAATATGCCCCGAGCGATGATTGATTTGCCCCAAGCGATGAGGTTTTTTTTTTTTATGAATCAGTAACTAGACGTAGTTGTTGTCTTGATTACTGAGGAAAGATATGATTTCAGCAAAGATATGATTTCAAATTAGATTACAGACTTTGAATGATGTGCAATACCATGCCCCCTTCAGGATTAAAATTGAAATCTGACAAGAAAAGTCAGCGTTGATAGTTTAGAAGCATGTTAATTGATTTGAGAAGTGGTTAAACACGTCCGGGAATGCATTCTGCATCGTTTAGAGGTCCAGATGACCAAGTTTGACTAGGTTTGACCATGAGTTGACCATGGTTGAAATTTTGATAGTTTGATGGAAGACAATCAGTTAAGTTGAAAAATGGATTTCTACTATGATTGAAGGTTGATTATGCAAGTAGTTAATAATATAAACAATCTCAAATTTTGATTTTGATCCCGAAAAAGGATTCTACTTATTGTTTCGTTGGAGGAACCTTCGTGTGAGATTCGGCTCTTATTAGATTTGAAGATGCGATTTGAAGAATTGTTTAAGCATTGAAGTTTGTTTAATCATTGTGAGATCATGCAAAGATGAAAAATGAAATGCAACCTAAGACCTAGGACCTACTCACTGATCATATGTCGATTTGTTATCATCATTGAGCTTTTCGGTAACCGGATAAATCAATACAATGCCCACTAGCTATGAAACCATAGAATATGAATATCAATTTGTATGCGCAAGAATCAATACAACACCCACTGGCTAGGCAACCATGGACATATGAATATTGATTTTATTTTCAGAATGTCGGATTAGATATAAGCCCCAAGGCACAAACGCCAGGATGACCTGAATATCATGTCCATTTTGATATAGCAATTTGTATAAGCATCAAAATATAAATGTCATGATGACCTGAATACACCTTGCGTTCAAATACATCAAACAGTCAAGAGATCATTCTAAATCCAGTGTGAATTACCCGTAGTGACCCTTTATCGTTCACATCCTTAGGTAAGATCACGTTTCACAAGAGGAGAAAGAACTCACTCAAAAAGATAATAGTTAGATCAAAACTTCTTTGAATCTTCCCGGTATCAATGGTCGAGGTACGCATGGCCATCCAATTCGAGATAAAGGCTCTTACAGTCGGACACCATTTCAATCCAGAATTTCCAAAGTTGTTAGATTTTCACATACAAGCAAAAAATAAAGAAAAGATTATGCCCCCAGTCATCACTCTCTAAATCTTGTAAAGGACATCATCGAAGAGCTCGAAAGGACATAATATGCAAAAATATCAATGTGAATTAGTAAGCATACAAGGAGATAAAAGCATGTAAAAAGTATAGATTATTTTCAGTTTGATGTTTGATTGCGTTGTTTGTAGATGCAAAATCCTTTCTGGAGACAAGATAGATTGACTGACTCGGATGAAGCTTCAAAGGACTCTGACTGGATATGATACATCTAAGATACATTGGAGGCCATAGGATATGACATTGATTGCCCCCAAGTTTGAACATTGATAGGATACATACACTTGAGCTGATTGGTGTACAAATTGACTTATTGAGAACAAGAATGCAGAAACAAACTGGGAGATATGTACAAACTAAAGCAAGACTGAAAGCTAGGAAAGACCAAGATTCCACTGATAGATGGAGCCTTTTGAAACAAGTGGCACCCATTTGTTGGGTTTTCACCATCTTGGCAGAGATTTTATTTTTGCTACCAAGGCACCTGTTTCCAAGTTTTCACCAAGGCACTTTTTTTTTTTTTTTTTTTGTATTTTTCATTTTTTCAATTTTTTTTTGTACTTTTGATATTTTTTTATTTTTTGTGAATTATCAAGGTGCCTATTACTAGGTTTTCACCAAGATGTTCATTTTTTTAGGACATTTTCTAATTTTTAAGATTTTTTAGGACATTTTACCATAAACTGAATGCCTTAGGCGTAGAATTTCTTTAGATGGAGAATGTTGATTGGTTCTCGGAGTTGTTCTCCTTTAGTTGTTGAGAGTTGATAGGCACCAGAGCCAAAAGTAGCAATGATTACAAAGGGACCCAGCCAGTTGGGTTCAAACTTCCCCTTGTGTTCTTGATGGGATTGATTTTTAGGATTTTCTCTCAAGACTAGATCACCAACTTGAAATTCTCTGTGTCTAACTTTCTTGTTGTAGCCTCTAGATATTTTCTTCTGATATACTCTAAGATGATCATACGCTGCTTGTCTGTGCTCATCTAGTAGTTCAAGTTCTTGCAACCTAGACACTTTGTAGTCATCATCAGTTACTAGACCATGCATTCTGATTCTTAGTGATGGGATTTCAACCTCAATAGGCAGTACTGCTTCAGACCCATAAACTAAAGCAAAAGGTGTAGCCCCAGTAGGTGTTCTGATACTGGTTTTGATACTTGTTCTGATACTGGTTCTGGTACTTGTTCTTATACTTGTTTGGATACTTAGTATACTTGATAGCATCTTTTTCCATTGCAAACTCCCAAGCAAGATCATATCATGCAGTCCCAATGTCTAGCAAGGTGGAGAACAAGAGGGATTGGCAAGCTGGTGGAAGAGATGGAAGACAAGAGAATGAAGGAGAATGAAGGGAAGAAATCCTCAAGGGCAAACTCCTCAAGAATACTCAAGCTAGGGAAAAATTGTCATGTAAAGCACATTTGGACAAGCAATGAAAGGTTAGCATAGGATAAGTCACAAAAGCGTAATTCCAAAGAAGGAAAGGATGTAGTCCAAAAGAGTAGACATGTCAAGAGGCTTCATAACACTGTGTTTTACTCTTTCTTTCTTTTTTTATTAGATCAAGACCAAAGGGAAAATGATAGCGAAAGACTAGAATGAATGGAGGAAAATAAATATGAATGCTAAATAGGAAGGGAATGAAAATAAGATCATCATAAGATAGCTCACAAAATAGCCAAATATTCGTGTATAGATCAACATTATTAAGATCAAAGAGAGAAGATGAAATGGATGAAATATATAGAAGAACTACGCATGATGCCTGATTACCAAGTTTTCATCATGATACTTATCCAAGGTGCCACAAGGGAGTGGTTTTCACCATAGGATGAATTTATTTCTCTTTACTTTTGCTACCAAGGCGCCTGTTTCCAAGTTTCCACCAAGGCACATTTTTCATTTTTTTTTCAATTTTTTTTTTTGGAAGAAGGCAAGCTTTTTAGATAATGCTCCTTGAAAGGATAAACCATGATATGCCAAGGATTCAAAATGATATGCTCAAAGATGCTAATAGGGAAAGGGAGATGGAAGAGAAAATGGAGGATAAGGTTTTATGTAAAGTGAGTGAGGTTGGAAGATAGGAGGAATAGGCAAATGAGGAAAAAGGATAGAAGGTAGAAGGATAATGAATGGAAAGATTGTGAAAGGGTAGATGGAAAGGAAGGCAAGATCAACATCAACACACACCTTGAAGAGTGGCGAAAGGATGGAGGAAACGTGAATGAAGGAATATGGTGAATGGATAGCAAAGGTTGTGGTTTAGGCACATGAAATGGAAGAATGTTTTTAGAAGAAGATGAAGTGGAAGTCTTTGGAAGCTTGAATGTCAACTTCACTTTTTGCTCAACACCAGACTCTTTCAAGAGAGACTTTGGAATCCATATAGTCATAGGCTTTTCATTTCTTTTTGATGATCTAGAGAAAATATCTTTAATGATGGATTTTGGAACCCATACTTGTATTGTAGTTTTTTTCTTAGATATCTCTTTTGACTTTATGTCTCTGTGTCGATTAGAGGCTCAGACATGGTGATTTTTTTTGATGGATTCTTGTATTGCTTATTTTTCTTGTATTGAACATTCAAGTTACTTCTAAAGAAATTTGGACTTGTGGAAGAAGGAGGATATGACTGGTTTAAATGGGTGGGTGGATGAAAAAGATTCAAAGATATGCATCTATGTTGATCTTGAGGAAAGATGGGAGATGGAGGGATGTAAGGACCCAAGATGGATGGTGAATTAGGAGAGTTAGGAGGGGAAAGTGAAGGGACATAAGGACCCAAGATGGAAGGCAGATGTGAAGCTCTTAGTAGTGGTAGAAGAGGTCCAAGGATGGAAGTGGAAGACACAAAAAGATAATCAACAAGTTCATCAGCATCTATATGACAACCAAGGATATCAGCATCTTTAGAGTGAGCATTAGAATTTTTAATAGAATCATGGACATCTTGAATATGAGCACCTTCTTTGATAGGATTGTTCAAAGCTTGCAAAGACTTAGGAAGAGTAGAAAGTGGAAGTGAACATGGAGTGGTAGAACAAGAAGATGGAAGACTTTGATCTTGACAAAGATCTTTGGATAGCACAAGCGCATAATTTTTCTTTTGATTTTCAATAGGCTTAACATTGGAAGTAACAACACCATTTTTAACAACCTTAATGGAAGTATCATCTTTGGAAAGCGCAAGTGTAGTAAAGTTATTTTGATTGTCAATAAGCTCAACGGTGTAAGTAGTAACTTGATCTTGCTTAGGAGAAGACTTAAGACATGGTGGAATGCATGAAAAAGGATGTGCAGGATCAAAAGAACCCTGAAGCGGATAAGAGACATCATGAAAAGGATTGGATGACATGGAGGGTTCTTGATCTTGATCTTTCTTTATGTTCTTTTTTTCATCATTTTTAGAGTCCTCTTGACATGGAGCCACTTCTAAGGATACGAAAGCATGTTGGGATTGTATGGAAGACTATTGCAGAGATGGTGAAGGACTAGCTGAAGTAGGCATTGTAGCATATGAAGGCTTAGGCTCTTTAGGTTTAGCATTATTGAAAGTATTAGCAGCCAAGTGAAGGTTAGCTTGAATTTTTTGAAGAGGTAGCTCTAGAGGATAACTATAGGGAAATGTATGAAAAGTATCAAGGCTTGTGTCAGATGAAGGTTCTGTGAAAGATTTGAAAGACTCAAAAACTTTAGGAAATGTATGGGTATTGGAGGAAGTAGGGGATGGAAGGGAACCATCACAAGACAAAGGTACAACATTACCATGATCTTGCTTGAGAAGATAATCTTTATTTTCAGCAGGAGAGTTTGTGGAAGAGGTATCATAAGGATTGTCACACTGCTCACATTCTGTCTGGGGGCATGGTGACATGTACAAGTCTTTATCAAATGGAAAAGGGCACAAAGCTTCCATGGAGAACACTTTAGGTTTTTTTTCTTTCTCAAGTTTGTCAAGTTTGACTTGCATAGCGTGTATCTATTTCATCATAGCGGTGATTAGAATTTCTTCCTTATGTGTACTGATTCTTTGAGACATGTTAGGAGTTTTAGAACTCCCTGGAATAGATTGATGTAGAGTTTGTTGATTGACTCCTTGAGTTGATGAAGGAGGAATGTAACCAGTTTTTAATCAAAAGTTGCCAAGATCGTTGTCTTTGTAAAGACCAAAATTGTAGAGTTTCTCAAGAGTTGGACCCCTGGTAGCGGTTATAGGTAAGGTATGGGATGCTTCTCTAGATTTCTTGTGAGAGGAAGTTCTAGTTTCCACCATTAACCTTGGGTAAAGCAAAAGAATAAGATGAAGACAACCGAAGAATGAATTGAATCAAGATGATCAGATGACACAACCTTGTCAAGGTTTGATTGATTGAAGTATAAATATGACTTAGATGAGGGATACTGTGCTCTGGATGTATGGGTAGATTCCCAAAAGATAGTGGACATGAGTTCACAACACTTAGCTGTTTTGATGATTGATTGAAGATAGATAGTTATGACAAGGTTTTGACAAAAGATGAAAAGGACTCAAATCAATTAAACAGAAGACTGAATTGGATTCAAAAGACCACTTTGGGATAATGTTGGATTCTCAGTAGTTGCTACTTTGTTCTTGACACAGTGATTTGTTCGACAAATTCTATAAATAGGCTGAAAAAGCTAAGTATCTGGCACGACAGTTGCTAGCAGGATTTGACTTTTTGAATTTGACTGGCAGAAAGACTCATACGACACTGGGCTCTTTACCATATGACAAATGGGCAGTAATGAAATGACACTTGATAGAAACTTGTATGACTTTCTGACCTCCTGAGATGACTTTTGACTCCAGAAAAAAATTTTACTTCAGATTTTGCAAATTTTGAGTTTTCAGATTCAGATTGTTTGCAAATTTTAATGTCTAGATTTGAGGATTGTAACAGATTTGTCCATTTTCAATAACCAGATAGATAAACAAGCACACAAAATAGAAAGCAAGTGATTTCAAGCAAGTCTGAAAATAATGAACAAGGGCAAAAGCAACCTTGCGCATGAACAATCAAGTGACTTATTCATTCTAATCCTTAGAAGCGCTAATTGTGTATGTTCCAAAAATGTTTTTCCATAACATACATATACCCTAGAAAATGAAAAATTGGCCTCACTAGGGGTTTTAGTAATGGTTTGACTCTGCAACTTTTATGATCCAAAGGAGTGAACTCCAATCCCGGCACACTAGGGTTTTGACACAGTCCAAGAATTTAATCAATCAGGAGCTACTAGGGAGATCTGACAACCCAACAATGAACCACGCCTGTGAAGATTTCTTCCACAAGGACATTTATATAGCGGTTGTTACTATCACATCTAAAATGGCTATTACCACTTGAGGTTCCATCAACGCAATTTGCCTTGTGAAGGGATCATCCGCTATGGTTAACCCTCTCTAAAGCTGACTCACAATATGATACCACAAAGGGACTTGGCTCCAGATCCAAAGTTTTGACACCTCTTCACTTTTAACCCAAACAAAGCAAGCAGATTAATCCGACACGCTAAGACAAAGTTTGTTTCACCAAGGTCTACGATGTGAACCTCACATGATCTATCAACCTCTCTAGAGAGAGAACGTATCGATCAATAAGAGAAGATGCACTAACCAAGTAGAACATGAAACGCACTAAGTATCCTCCCTACCTACAAGGATTCCATCATCAAGAAAGATTTCACTAGGAATCCAATCTCTCAAGAATCACAAATAGTGTTCATAGGGCCTAATTACTATGTGAGCACAGATATATTTTTGAAAGTAAATCTACCGAAAGTACCCAAAAGCAAAAAAAGGAACACTTAACGCTTAAAGAGAATATGAGGTGAGTCCACAAGGTGGAACAATTAACCCCTCACACAAGCTAAAAATGAGTCCACAACTTAGAAAATAAGTAAGTTCTAAAAAGCACAAAAGGGTTGCCTGGTGGAACAATTAACACTTCTATCCTCTAGACCCCTCCCCTTTATGGCACTGAGATTGCAACCACTGGGTGGAACGAGGGGCTAGAAGATTAGTGAGTCCAATAACCCAAGATAGCAATCTAAATCAATCACAAGTATCTAAGACTACTTAAATTAATACCTAAGGTGTCACAGCCTAGTATCAATTATGCAAGTGTGTAAAACAAAAGCATGAAAAGAAGCACTCAAGCTAGACACACAAGAGATTTATTTTAAGTCCAAATCAAAATATTATCAGAACAAGTAGAATACCTAAGATCCTCGCGACGCGCTTAGTAGATATTTACTTGATTTTTATCTTTGTTAAGCAATCACATGCAAGCAAGCAACAAACTCTCTGATAAGCAAACAAGCAAACAAGATATGCAACGTATCTTCAACTTATGAAAACCCTAAGGTTAGCTCTAAAAATCAATTATTATCAGCAATAATAACCAAAAATTAACCCAAATGACAACTCATATCATTCATTGAATCATGTAAAAAAAATAAGTGCATACCCATCACAAAATTTTATTTTTTTTGCTGCATTTGACCTAGTCAACAAGATCTAATTTTGGCCACAAAAATAGAAATTCAAAATAGAGGCCCCTGCTAAAAAAATAGAGAGCTTTCCAAAAATGTAAAAATTTTAAAAAAATCTCTTCATTTGTGCCCTAGAGACCCGTTTTACCAAAACAGACCAATTTTTATAAATTGACTATTTGAGCTATTATATTGCATCCAAATTTAAAATAAAAAGAATGTACCCCCTGTAGAATTTAAAGATTTTTTTGAAAATATAAAAATTTCCAAAAAATATGCTGATTTGCATCAGATATTGATTTTTTTGGAATTTCAAGAAAAAATTATTAAAAATTCAAAACATCTCAAAAAATTCTGAATGTTTTACTGTAGCTTCCCTGATATGTGTCCAACTTGCAAAAAAATTTCAGAGAAAAACTCCAAGTTGTTTGGGAGATAAAATTAAATCTTTGAAACTTTAGGGTTTTAGCTCCCCAAAAAAATCAAAACTAGCATGTAAAGGTGGGTTGCCCCATGGTGGGTGTTAGAAATGTGTGTGTAAAAATTGTACCTGATCTATAGACACAACACTTCAGTAAAATATTAGAAGTTAGCAAAAATGAAATCGTGCAATGAATTGAAAGCTAAACTAACCAGGCGATTTACTACCTTCTAATAGGTGCAAGTATGATGTTCTCAGATTGTTATCGAGATCAGTGACCTTGACGACACCTAAATGAAGGATTTGAATGCAAAACTGATATAAAATATAAATGCAATTAATCTATTTTTTTATTTTCTATGCAATGATATGATGAAAACTTGATATGAATCCATGCTAATATGGAAATTGATATGCTAAAATGATCTAACAATAATATGAAAACAAAAGTGATCTCACAAAACGTGGTTGATTCACAAAGAAGCTCTGATTCTCCAGATAGAAATTCACTAGCATAAGTTCGCAAATTATGAGATGATTTGGGATGAGCTGAAGCCTTAATTTATAGAAATCCAGAGCTTTAGAGGTGCATGGATAAAAGTCATAAATCACTCAAATAACTTAGCTTGATTTTTTAGTTATTTTTAAATAAAGATAATTTAATTCACAAAAATATGCAAATCATGCAAAAATAGCTTTTTAACTCAAATTAGAAGTTTAGATCAACTTTAAAACTCAAAAATGATGTTGAGTTCCAAAAAGTCAATAACTTGCATTGATTTTCTAATTTGGAGTTTAACTGCTCTTTGATTGTGCACATGGATAATTATGAATTAATAAATAAATAAAGTGATTTATTCTCAACTTAACTGATTTTGAAAAATAAAACAATTGATTTATGGGTTAATCAATTATTTTTCAAACTTTTATTCAAAATTACAATATTAAAAATTGACAAAATGATTTAATTAATTAAATAAAATATTTAATCAATTATTTGTAAGATTTTGGATTTATTGTCAAAATTAAATATCATAATTAGGAATAATGGAATTAAATTCAGTTAAATAATTAAGTGGCAATATTAAATCTAATTAATTAAATATTTAGAATATTCAATTAATTAAACTTTAGGATAAATAAGATTTATCGCCAAATAATCATTAAATTAAAGATAATTATGATGATTAGGAATATTCCCCGATGCAGAATTTAAGATAATCAATTAGGATTCGATGATGTGCAGATGTGCCTTTGGTTAGGACTTTGATGTCGATTTCGTTCGATGTGTCGATATAGAGGTTAATGAACCTATAGCCCAGTTTTGGGGTATTACAACAATGTTATCAGATTCAATTATGTCTAGACAATCTAGAATAAAATGATACAAAAAACATATATACTATGCACTAGCACTTACATTTATAAGAGATTAACTAAAAATGTTTTATTCTAGTGAGATAATATTTGGGTTTTGTTTATTCCAAAAACAATTGAAGAACATTATTTTCTAATTTATACTTTTCTTTTTTTCTTCTAAATTAAAAATATTATTCTTTGTGAGCATTACCTAGATACAATGCATGCTCAGTGTTCCATTCATTCTCATGAGGGATGAGTACTTACTATAGTTCTTTTCTGGGTAGATTGTGAACTAGAGTTTTTCCATCGACATTTTGGGTCACACTCAATGATCCATCATCAGGACGACAAGAGAACCAAAACTCATGAAACATGGGTCAATGAATTCAACTCGAAAACTACACAATACATAAGTAGGAGATATTTTCCACAACAAGTCAAATTGTGATATTGCTATTAGGATTCAACTATGTAGTTTTCTGAGTCAAATGGGATTACAAGAAGAGTGGGTTTAACCATGGAAAAAACTTCGTAGTTAAACGCACTCAAGATGGAGTAGTACTAGGATGGGTGACCTCCCAAGAAGTCCTGGTGCTTCACCTTTGTGAGCATCACCTAGATCCAATGAGTGCTAACTATTCCATTCATTCTCATTAGAGATGGGTTTGTGTGAACCACTACTCATGAAACATGGGTCAATAGGTTTGACTCAAAAAACTACATAGTTGAATCTTGATAGCAATATCACAACTACACAATAGATTTTTGCTAGTAACATCATAAAGATTTAATATATAAAGATATCATTATTTATAATTCATAGAGATGCATGAGGTTACTATGCACCAACTCAAGTGGAGCTAAAGCTCGTGTGACCATACCCTTTAGAAAGGGATCTCAATGATGCTTGCCAAGAACATAACCTGAACAAACTCCATTTGAACAAGAGATTTGAGGTAGGCCAATCACCAAATTCTAGGAGCTCATCTACTGAAGATATTTGTCATTCAAGTGCCCAAACCATTCGTTCCAAAGCTTGCTTGTAGAATTTGCATGAACACTAAAGGATGATCTTTGATGGAGAATCAAATCCATCAAACCTATACAAGCGGGTTGCATGATCAACTGTACCTATAGCAATGATCTTTTCAAGAATCCACATCTCTGTAATAGTCACATTAGTAGGGGAAGCCTCAACAATTTTTCCATCACCATGCTTGCAAATTGGATAGATGGAAATGAGATTCTATGAAATATTAGGATCAAAAAGAACATCATTAATGGTGCCATCATGCATTTGAACTGAACCTATCCCTAGAACAAGAATTTTTCATGAGTTCCCAACAGTAATATGTGAAGTAGGACTATCAAACAAAGAATCAAGAAGATCAATAGTGTGAGTCACGTGATGAGAAGCACCTGAATCAAGAATCCGACTGGAACTTGTAGATGATGAAGTGTTAGCTGAGAAGGTTTGTCCTTTTCTTGAGGAAGAAGAATTAGGCACTACAAAATTGTGCCTCTTCATAGCTTCTTCTAATGTTACTGGCCTTTGAGACTATGGTGTGTCATTATGCTTGGGTTTCCTTTGAAAAGGATAATTCTCCTGTTTCTTCTTATACCTAGAAGATGACCCTCTTGAGTTAGGAGGAGAAGGAGAAGAAGGTTTAGGCTTCTGATCATTATTCACCTTAGGACTATAGGGAGACGAGGCTTATAGGGAGGCTTACCTCTTGAAGATGAATCTGTTTGTGGTTGCTTCTTATACTTGCCCTTTCCCTTAGGAGATTGAGCCATTAATGCATGACTCTTACGAAGAGCATCCATTTGAATTCACTTGGCTTGCTCCCTAGTTAATCTTTCACAACATTCCTCAAATGAGAGCATCTTATGATCTTCTCCCATAGCATCCATAG
Organism: Chamaecyparis obtusa; assembly: GCA_027943335.1. Classification (NCBI taxonomy): domain Eukaryota; kingdom Viridiplantae; phylum Streptophyta; class Pinopsida; order Cupressales; family Cupressaceae; genus Chamaecyparis; species Chamaecyparis obtusa. Next base: position 87,408 of record BSBK01012144.1, on the reverse strand, counting down.
TAGAATATAAGGTAGAGACAAACACTTGGAAAGGCCCTCTAAGCTTAGACAAGAACAAGAAAATACACTCCTTATCTTCTTTTGCATGACTATAACCTTTCAACTGAGACAAAATGGACTTGAATTGTACAAGGAAATCCTAAATAGAGGTAAATGCATCTAGGGAAAGAGAAGTGAGATCGGTTTCTAGTTGTAACATTTTGAATTGGTTGACTTTACCATACAACCCTGTGAGCTTATCCCATACTTCTTTAGGTGTTGTACACTCAACAATGTGAAACAATAGATTATCTAATGTACACATGAAGACTGATGAGTCATTTTGCCTCATCCATTTTGTTTCTTTGAAAAAATTGCTTATATGCCTTGGTGAATTTGGGTTGGTTAGCTTCCAAGCGTTGCCAAAGACCCTGAGATCGTAACAATTGTGACATTTTGAGATTCCATGTGTGATAGTTATGTGGGGTGAGCAGCGCAATCTTAGGGTCTGACATTTTGGACAAGGGTACACAAAGGATGATATGCAAGAAACCTCCATAACAGATACAAACCGATTTTACAATTCTGGAATAATAATTTTGCCAAAGAGAGAAAATTGAGATAACTTGTAGCTTCAAGATAGTAAATCTGGCATAATAAGGCAAAATTTTCAGAAAATACCTTTATTATGATATTGCTATCAAGATTCAACTGTGTAGTTTTTGAGTCAAACTCATTGACCCATGATTCATGAGTAGTGGCTCACACGAACCCATCTCTCATGAGAATAAATGGAACACTTGGCACTCATTGGATCTAGGTGATGCTCATAGAGGTGAAGCATTGGTTCTCAAAAACTACACAGTTGAATCCTGATAGCAATATCACAATTTGACTTACTATGAAAAATATCTCCTACTTATCAATTGATGAGCTTAGAGGGCTTTCTAATGAATGGTTCATAAGGCACAACACTTGGTAAAGGTTTTGCAAATGAGGATGCAAGCAGAGTGGGTTTAACCATGGAGGAAACTTCATAGTTAAGCACGCTCGAGCTGGAGTAGTACTGGGATGGGTGACCTCCCGGGAAGTCCCAGTGCTTCACCTCTATGAGCATCACCCCCTAATCCAATGAGTGCTAAGTGTTCCATTTATTCTCATGAGAGATGGGTTCGTGTGAACCACTACTCATGAATCATGGGCCAATGAGTTTGACTCAAAAACTATACAATTGAATCCTGATAGCAATATCACAATTTGACTTGCTGTGGAAAATATCTCCTACTTATCAATTGATGAGCTTAAGGGGCTTTCTAATGAATGGTTCATAAGGCACAACACTTGGTGAAGGTTTTGAAAATGAGGATGCAAGCAGAGTGGGTTTAACCATGGAGGAAACTCTGTAGTTAAGCACGCTCGAGCTGGAGTAGTACTGCGATGGGTGACCTCCCAAGAAGTCCCGGTGCTTCACCTCTATGAGCATCACCTAGATCCAATGAGTGCTAAGTGTTCCATTTATTCTCATGAGAGATGGGTTCGTGTGAACCACTACTCATGAATCATGGGTCAATGAGTTTGACTCAAAAACTACATAGTTGAATCTTGATAGCAATATCACAATTTGACTTGCTGTGGAAAATATCTCCTACTTATCAATACCTTTATTGCAGCATAATTCGTCGAAGCAACTTTTCGATGATACCTTGATTACAGAAAAAGTTGCACCAATTTGAAAAAAGAGCTTATTTTGGGCACTTTTAAATCAAAACAAGAGCTTCCGAACAACATTGCTACAAACCTCCTCATAACAACCAAAGTATAGGCCAACCAATAAAAAGGTATGTTGAGTTAAGGGCTCCAGTTTAGTCAAGAGCCGGTGACGAAAATAAAGAAGCTTATAGAGACATGCCTTGCAGATATATTACGCCATAGTTCACTAGCACAGTTCACGAGCAAATATAATCGATGAAGCAACTGATACTTAATAATAGAAGCAGTCTGACCATAAAGTGAGACCTTAAACATTCAATGCGTTAAGGAAAGTCGCTGGCCATAAAAAGGTTGGAATCATAAATGCCTACCATAAAAAGATTTCAAAGCCACTGACTTGATACATTTGTCGACAATAATCAATGTCAGACAATAAACCGATGGCTGGCTTTAACCACAACAATAATGTACCAAAGTTCGAAACGCTGGTGGGCATGGAACATTCAGGCATGGAGCATCTGTCCAAAACGCTACAAAGTGAAAAAGAGCTTCTTTTTTCCTTATTTGTATCTCAAGGAGAAACCACTCTCATCCACCAGAAATGCCATGTGTCTGCGAAGACGCCATCCATCGCAGGGCCAAGAACAATGTACGTGGACAAATAAAAAAAGAGATCCAGTTAGAATGAGAGCGGACCAAAACTGGCCACAGGGCCACGTCATAGAGCCTTGGGGATATGCCAAAAAGATGCTACCAGTGGGTTAACCAGCAAAGTACACGACGTGTAAGCCCAGATCGTGCATAAAGAAGCTGATCTACACAGAGCTCGGACTCAAAATATTTATCTTACTTGACCTCAGTAAACTTCCATATAGAGTAAACTCTTGAAAACAACAAATCTAACCTAATTTAAACAATAAAAATATAGAGTATCTGAAACTTAGTCACAGTCCGTACACCAGGCCTTCATTATCCTTCTCTATCTGTACAATGAAGTTAATAACCTTCCTCTTAACCATTTCAACCGATTTGGATCAGTTACCATGCTTGTTTAAACATTAAAGACTCTAAATATATTTTCCCACTTAATTGAAAGTAACTGTTGGAATTCAAAAATTTGAATTTCCAACTTACATTTTATTGCATAAATCAACTAGATAACTTATAAAACTTGCCTAATAGATCCTTAGGACTAATAGATAACTTATAAAACTTGCGTCCAATTGAGCCTCAGCCAACAAGTTTAAGCAGGGCACAAAAACGTGGAGGCTATTCATTTAATAGTCCACATGTCGCAATTCCGGCCTATCAAACGCAATGGAGAGAATTTAATTAATGTAACCGTTTCTAATTTCTATGCTGCTATAAATCTTCTAACCAATGTCACGCTGTACATTAATTGAATGAAAGTTTATGCAGGTTGCCAGAAACGTTACAAATTATGGTTGTAAATTCTTTAAACCCCGTCTTCAGTTACAATAGTAAATGAAGATTCTTCGGTTACGTCAATTCTTCCATATATTGTTCAGGGTGTAATTCATATTTTCATAGGAGGTTCGATACATTTACATTTTGCAGGTAACAATCACCATATGCTCTCAGTTTCAAGTTCTTTAGCAACACTTTTAAGCTATTTCCTTTTTCGTTTTCTTCTAATGTAATTTGCAGAGATTGTATTCCATAATAGATAATCTAATTATATCGTACATTTTAGGAAGCAGAAGAGCTGGTCTTGACCATCATATACAACAAGGAAAAGATTGTGAGTGAAGGTATGTTATACATCATTCCCAGACCATTTTAAATAGATGAAATTTGAAAATTACTTTCGCGCTTTTCTGCTATTTGATTAGATTCAGATTGTTTTAGATCCTTTCGATAGATATATAATTTGTACTCTTTACAATATCAATCCTCCAATACCCACAACCATATTATTATTTCCTTAAATATCCAATGAACAACCCAATCGATAAACCTAAAGCATCAAACAGCCATGGAAGATTCAAGCATGCACACATTTTCCAGCAGAAAATAAAATGCTGTATTATTTCAAAGGAGGAAGTTGATCAAATCTTATATTCAAGAATTGAAGTGTTCACTGTTCTATCATTCTGAACAGTTTTATAAGATTTTATGTTTGATGTTTTCAATATTTTGTGTTTAATACAGAATAGAGGCTATATAGAATCTATTATTATTATTTGGAAGTATTTGGATTATAATAAGAATTAACATTTTTTTCAGAACATAATAATTAACTAAATTGTCTATAAACATATAACATTATATAATTTAATTTTAAATTTAATATTTTTCTCTTCTAAAGTTCCGACTATTGTATAATTATCGTTTTATAGAATTCTCTAACAAGTATGAAGCATCTAACATTAATATTATAATATACTATCAAATTATATATTGGAGATTAATTTATATAAAATTCATTTGACCAACTCAAAATCTCAGTCTTACCAGTCTTCTTTATTTGCAGCCAATTTGAATCAATTTGAAAATAAGAACAATAAAAAAAATTGAGATGTTATTTTTATTTGACCAGCTCAAAATCTCAGTCTTACCAGTCTTCTCTATTTGCAGCCAATTTGAAAATAAACTTTAAAATCTAAATTACAGAACAATAAAAAAAATTTTGAGATGTTATTTTTACTTTGTTAGATTCAAACCCTTACCTTATCGATCTAATCGGAACAATAATTTTTTTACCAGAATTCAAGCTGCAAACTTATTTCTTATGAAGAGTCTTTGGTTACAATACTAAATGAAGAGTCTTCGGTTTATTGGAGAGGAAGAGTATTTATTCACACTTATAAAACAGGAATATCACCGAGAAATTGTGTATTATTGAATGCCTGGCGTTAGATCTGATAAGGTTTTTCTTTACAAAATCATCATTTATTTGGGAGCTTTCTGGCTTAAAGATTCAAAGTTCTTGCTGCTAATCTTTAATTTTGTGTTTGTGAGCGAGCAGGTACAAGTGGAGGACGAGAATGTGGTCACAATCAGCGGAGAACAAAATATAGTTAAAATCCTTATTTACAGTGTACATTTAGCCCAAAAAACTGCCTGAATTGTTTGCACGGGATTCAATTTTTTGCTACTGTTGTTTGAAATTTCCTTAAACATTTCTCACCAAATCCATTTTGTGAATATCCTTGTTGATCCTATACATTAAAAATCCACACGTGGAATCGGTTCAAAATATTGGTTTTATGGCTTGCGAGTTGTAGTCGCATAAATTCTTTTATGTGCAACTTTCTCTATAATATATTTATTTCCACCAAATTTATCTTGCATGTTTCATGTAACATTGCATTTTATTCATTGATGGCATATTCTTGCTTAAGTATGCAAGCTGAGAAACTCAAATGTCAATCTGAGAATTCATCACTAATGTCTGAAAAGTTCTTAGTGCATCGGTGGATACTTATGCATTGTTTTGTCCGAAATCCATCTACCGCTTTGGAATTCATTCAGAGAATAGGAACATTTTTCTTTATTTAGTATTCATTTAACATTTTTCTTTATTTAGTAATTTTATTATATTTTACAAAAGTGTTGAATTTAATGATGTAATAGATGTGTCAATATGTAATATATGTTTTTTCCAACAAGAATTAAATTGTTAAAATTGGAGTTTCAAATATATATTTCAATATAAAGAAATACTTGGTAAATTTAGAAATAAACTTCTCTATAGAAACAAATACATTACTAAATGACATATTTCAAAAATAAAATGGTAAAATTAATTGATGTAACAAAGTCTCATATGCATGCATGTCCCTTCCACTAGAAGCATAAATTGTTAGAATTTAAAAATCCATTAGATCATCGTTAAAGGAACCATTGAATGACACAAAATCAAAGAGCATCTCAAAATCAATATCATATGTATTGATACCATTCAATGTTAGTGGTCTATGCAATAGTGATTTACAAATGTTACAAAATATATTTTGAATCCCTTACCAAGACAATAGTGATGAAGCACAAATAAAGAACACAATCTAATCTTTAATTGTGTCTTAAGAAATTATATACAATAAAAACCATTAGATCTAAATATTATATCTAGGTTAGGGTTATATGATAAATATTGCAGACAAATATTAGAAATATGATTATAAATAGGGTTATATTCATGATTACAATTAGAACTAAAATACAATTAAAGTTAGAATTTTAAACAGAGTTAGGTAAGGATTAGGAATTTTAAATTAGAGTTAAGTACTGACTATGATTGTAGTTGGGGTTAGAATTAGGATTAGGCTCCACTTAGATCAATTTTATGATTAAATTAGGATAATAGATAAATAAGGATTAGGATTAGGGTTCAATTTGAGCTAGCGTTCAATTAGGGTTATAGAAATATTCAAATCAAAATTCTTTTACCTCTATTTTGAGCAATTTACCCTAGAAAGATTTCACAAATATAACCATAAACATGGCATGAGCCTAAATCATGAACCATAATCCTAACCCTAACCTTCAACGCTAATCCAAATGATAAGACCTAAACCTAAACATAATCCTAATCCTAAATAAGATTGCAACTCTAGAAACCTAAACACAACCCTGACTTCAACCATGGCATAAACCTAAATCCTTAAACTAAATTTGATCAGGAAAAAAACCCAAACATAATATAAAATCCTAAACTCTTAAACTAACTTTGATCAAAACACAAACTCAAAACTTAATATGAAATCCTAAACCCTAATCCTAAGCATAGCTGCAAATCCTAACCCTAATAAAAACCATAACCCTTACCATAATACTTTAAACATTATGTAAAACCTTACCCTAACCATAATATTAAACCTACCCTTAATCTTAACCCAAACCCAAAACATGAACCCTAACCCTAATAAAAAAACCTAACCTAACCATAATATTTTCTATGATGTAAACCCTTACCATTAATATAATCCTAACCCTAAACTATAGTACTAACCATAAATCATAAAACCTAATCCTAATACTGATCATGGACACTAATGTTGACCATGATCGTAATACTATTTATAAAACTACAACCCCAACATTAAACTATAAGGGTTTACATTAATATTAACTATAATGTAAACCCTTGTCTTAGCCATATTCCTAAACATTAAGTAAACCCTTATGTCCTAAGCATAATCCTAAACCCATCCTTAATCTTAGCCCTTATCATAATATTTTATATATGATGTAAACCCTTACCCTTACCCTAACCATAACCATAACCCTAAACCAAAAAATATGTTTCTAAACCTAAATCATAGATTGCAATTCTATCCCTAACACTAACCATAATCCTAACCCTAATTTTACAAGGTTTCCTAACCCTAATCAAAACTCTAATAATGATGTAAACCCTAACACTTACCATAATCATAACCCTAAACCTAAACACTTACCCTAATCATAATCATAATCCTAAACAAGGCCTTACTCTAAATGCTAAACCCTAACCCTAATGATAAATCTAATATTAGACTCTAAACCCTAATCCTAATTGTAACCCTAAATACTAAACCTAATTAAAACCCTAACTCGAACTATAATACTAATTATGATGTAAACCCTTATCCTAGCCATAATCCTAGCCATAATCTTAGAACTAATGCTAACGTTAACCCCAGCCCTAAATCTTGACCCCAATAAATAAACCTAACCTAACCATAATGTTATATATGATGTAAACCCTTAATCTTAATTGTAATCCTAAACTTGACCCTAACCCTAAACCAAACCATAGCCCTAACCAAATCAAAATCTTTACCCTTCACCTAATTATAATTTCAATCCCAACCCTAATATTAATTCCAACCTTGCCCTTAACACTTACCGAAACCCTATTCCTAACCTGAAACCTATTGTAATTATAATCAAAACCCTAACCCTAACCATAATTCTCCTCATAATCATGACCATAAACCCAACCTTAACACTAAGCCCTAATCATAATCATAATAATAAATCTAAACCAAACTCTAACCCTAACGCTAAATGTGTCACAACTGCTACTAGCTTATATATACTTTATATATATATAATAAGCCAAGAGATATTCTTTTCGAGGCACCTATTTTCATAATTTTTTCTCTCAGTTCAATAGATGCCTCAGAAAGATATCTCTCAGCTTATATATAGTATATATAAGCTAGTTGTACTTTCAAAGCTTTCTTCCAACATTTTCCAAGCGTAAACGAAAATATTTACAAACAAATTTGAGATCAGGTTAACAAGCTTTCACTTGACAATTTCCTGGGTATTACCAGGAAAGTGGAAAGTAACGGGGAGAGAAATTGCAAATACGTGTTCTAACTTGCAATCAATTTTCTGGATATTGCCAAGAAAACTGAACGAAATGGGCAAGAAGGGCAAGGGAAATTGGAAATCCGTCTCCTATAAATGCAATCGATTTCCTGCAGATTGCGAAGAGAGTAAACTGAAACGGAGAAGGAGAGGAAAATAAATTGCAAATCTGCTTGCAACCAAATTGCTTAAAAACAATCACTCAGATTGCAACCAAAATGGCTAGCAAGGATTGCGAACTGGAACTAGAAATTCAAATCATGTTATGGCAGAGCTCCAGGGCTTCAAATTGCCTGAACGAATTCATTGTTAGTCGCGGGCATATTGAGATGCGAATGAATGAGCTGGTATGGTCAATTGAAGCCCTGCCCCTGCCTGACACCACGGATTACACTTTCACAAACATCGAGCTCAAGCAATCCAAATCGCCTCTTAATTTTCCATCCAAATTTAAGCTTCTTCTTGTGGCCCTCCAGACGTATATGAGGTCTGTGGAGGAATTGCTGGATAAATTATATGCCTACTCGCGCTTCTTGTCCCGGGTAGAAAAAGATAAGAGGTGGTGGATAGTTGTAGATGTTGAGATCATGGCGGTGGCATGTAACACAGCCCTAGAGGCAATTCAACAGGCTGCAAAAGCGGCGGCGGCTTTTCTTCCTAAGCTCATGCAATCTCTGGCATTTTTACCTCAGCAGAATATTATTACAGAGGAGGTCGTCCGCGCCACCAGTCTTTCTGCAATAGAGATATGGAATGGCGTCGCACAGGCTACCGTGGATGGAGGGAACGTGCTTCAGTGGTGTAAAGTTGAGGTCTTGGAGATGGAGAGAATGATTCCCTGTTTCGAATTTGAAGTTGTATTACAAGACTTCTTGCAAGGAAATGATGAGATTTCTAAAATTGAGCTTTTGAATAGCTCTGTGCTGAAGGTGAGCGTGGGATTAGAAGAGGAGATAAGGGTCGTTTGTTCTCAGGAGGGAGTCGAACCCGAGACATCTTTGGGGCTGAGTTCACCGTTGCCACAGCTCATCAAAAATTACATCACGACCGTTTCTGAAAGGAATGAGGGCGAAGATGGTGTTAAGAATATTGTGGAAGGTCTTTTAGAGCGTGTAGTTGGGTACCTGACATTTCTGCCGAGAGTATGCGAGGTTTGTGGGAGCCATGGCTTGGTGGAGGCTGTGTTGAGCATCACATGCAGTTACCTGTGTGAGTCTCGCAAAGAGATATGTCCGTGGAATGCTTTACCCTTGACACAGCAAGGGCTTTCCACTTTGCTTATTACAGATGATGTTGATAATGATGAGAACTAGAAAATTACAAGATCTATTTAATTAATAAAGATTATGCATATTTTTTAATTTTGGTATTCTATGATGCCATGGAAATCTTGTTTTTGTCTAACAACTCATGACCTGATACTGCTGAAATCTTGTTTTTCAAGTTTTTGTCCCTGAGATTCCATGAAAGAGGTCTCGTGACATGAGAGTGGTAATAGTAATAGGCATTGTACCAATGGCTAGGCCTGTTATTTGTCGGTGAATCCGCTGATGAAATACAAAATGTAGAGCTGTACCATCATTTTATGTAAGTTTACGTTTACTGTTCAAACTTCACTCTTAATTCTTTTATAAGGCTTTGGGGGTAACACGTCCATAATCAATATGAGTTGTCCATTTTTTTCCACAACAAAAAGGAATTTAAAGAAATAAGAGGAATCTAACTTATATTTATTTATTAGTCCCACCTTTTAAGGTGGAGATTTATGTTTTCGGTAGATTTTGTTTATATTAGTTTCTTTTGAAAACCGTGCATCATAAAATATTTGCTATGATTTGTAATGTTTGGTCATCTTTTTATTTTTAATTTGAATTATTTGGAAAATATTTATTTTATCTGATTGGCTCTTCATATTTTTTTAGGGATTAATTAATTTTTGTATTCAGAAATTCTTTTTTTTTTAATAGACTTTAATGTTTTATAAATTATTTTTTCTGAAAACTTCCGTGATTTAATTACTCAATAGACTTACAATATTTTTTAAATGATTTTTTTTTTAGAAATTTCTATAGTTTCTCTTTCTCTACCATTCGCCATCATCGACAGACCAGAAGTAGCAGCACCGTCTTGAAGCTATCTCTGGGAGGGTGGGAGGAGATAGAAGGGACCAGCAGCAAGACCAGTAGAAGACCCAACAGCAGAGTCAAGGACTTCATGGCCATAGCCTACAGAACTAGATCCATACCGATACGTATGGTTTCCCATCTTAGTGTGGAGCAACTAGTCGAGTGGATAGTCATTCCGTTCAATTCGGAATAGTATGACGTTATTCTCCTCTCGCCGGCAAGTGAAGATCTTGAACAAGCTACTGAACTGCTTTAAAACTCACTGATTGGTCATTTTACAAGTTAGCATTGTGTTGCTACTGCTCCTATTCGAATAGGAGGAGGGGGGCAAGAAGAAGAACACATTTTAGCCCCACAAAGCCCGCAAAATTGTCATCCTGCTTCTGCCAGCAAAACAGCTCCTCTCCGACCCAAAAAATCTTCATCTACCCCTCCCATCCATCCGACACTTCCATGTCCTCTGTGCACTGCACCAGGTGTCCATGCCCTCAATTTACAGCTACATCATATATTGTCCAGCAAGGCACCAAATGTTACTTCCGGCGAGAAGCTCTCCCACAGTTTAGGGCATTTGGCGACATCCATGGCATGGACACCAGTATTATGTCTACAGCAGCAGCCATTTGCATTTGCTATAAATGTAGTGTTTCCAGACAATGCGACCAAATGAAACAAATAGTTCATCTTTGTATTCGACATTGTGGGTTTTCAGGCTGCCACATAAGGGCTTCCTCCAGAAATGGTATCTACACAGTTTGACCAGGAAGCAAATATAGATATTGTGAGTCTTTTTCCCTTTATCTTTGCATTTGCCCTGTCTTAATTATGTGTATCTTAAAAAGCTTGAATGAAATTTTGATTCCATTCGACTACATTATCTCATCAGAGATTAAGCCAGATTATATGATCTGTCTGATTAGGCATTTTTTTCCTTCTTTGGTAATTTATTGAATATCACAAACTTTCCAGTTGAATCATAAAAAACTGTAGAAATCTTTAAGTTGGCTTTTGAACCCTACCTCTACAACCCTAACAGTAGAAATAAACAGAGATAATTACCTCAATAACAGAGATATAAACAACTTGTTATGTTGGTGCATCTGCAGTCACAAAATATTGGCATCACTCATCTTTCCACCCAAGGAGATAATAGAAGATTATGTCTGTGCACTCCAAGAATTAACTCTCATGCCTGGTCTTACGTGGCAAGTATGTGGTGCATCTCCACCTTCTTTGGCAGTCAACTATGTACATTTAGAAGACATGCAACTCAAAATTTGGAAAGTTGCATGTGTGTGAATGGTGTTAAGTGTTTACGTGGAAAGCTGCATGTGTTTGAGTATTGCCAAGTGTTTCTTATTAACTCAATTTTTCAAAGTATCTCAATATAAATATAGATTACAAAACATAATAAACTTAAAACATCTTATCAAACAATTTCAAATGTAAAATATAACTTAGAATTTTGTTGTCTAGAAAAATCTTTGTTCTTCAACTCCAAGCATATTCCTACTGCTAAAGGTAATTGCTTTCATATTTTATCCATCAGCCTTGTCAATATTTTCTCATTCTCTTCGTTTTAATCCAACCATGAAGCTTTACTGAGAATGATTGACTTCTAGACTGCAGGAATTCTTAAATAAGATTTTTAAAATCTAGAGTTGTATCCAGGTTAACGATAACACTAATAATAGAAATGGGAGTGATTCTTTGAAATTATGAACAACAAAAATTTTGGCTAGGACATGTTTTATGCAACTTGCATTAGAGTATTTATCACTGATTGCTCCCTCAGAATTTAAATAATATTTTTCCTACTGTTATGCTTCTGATTTCTCCCTCAAAATTTAAATAATATTTTTCCTGCTGTTATGCTTATTATGATCCAAATTATTGGCAAGTTTGATTTAGTGAGGCTTATAAATTCTTATCTGTATCAAAGCTCCTACATTAATCATTAGATCATCAATATTCATTGTTCTTAATATTGATCTAATTAAGAATCAAGCATTATGGATTTTATTTATCCTGAGAGAACTGAACATTGCAAATTTGGATTTATTGCTCTAAAAAGTTGATAAAAAGCAGACTAGGTTATAGTCTAAATGGACATGAGTGTTCCAGTTTCATTATATGTAGAAATTTCACAACCAGGTGGATGTGTAGACACAAGTTGGTCGGTAAGCAAAGCCCAAGGAGGAGCTTCAAGGGCTTCCACAACCTCAGCTCCACACAAAATCTAACTATTTCCTTAAAAAGTTCCCACCACAGATAAGGCCCCAAGTTCTCTAGAAAATTATGGATATTATCTGACTTATTACTTTTCCCGACCTGCTGCTGCACCATGTTACAAAAGGGATTTATGAGAGAAAATAACACTTTTTTGCATAAAATTACCCAAGGTGGTAGAGTGAAGATTACACAACATCTCTGACTTGCTTAAAACTGTCCTTACATTATCAAACAATTCAATTGCAAAGCAAATGGTAGACTAGATTCTGATTATCAGGAGTGGAGATGGCTACCAAATGGTTGTGATATTCCAAGGTATTTAAATCTTTATGAATCAAGGTTCTGAACTCGACCACATAGTTTATTTATTTGCATTCAAAAGTTCAACTTATAATTATTATGGAATGTAGAAATCTAATGTCTTTATTTAAATCTTATTGGATCAAATGTTTGAAATCCTATTTCGCTAATGGTTGGATTACCATTTCTGATTCAGTGCCAGGGGATTGCTAGAGAAGTTGAGAGAGAAGAAATTAAAGTTTGTTTGTGACTCCATTAGCCAAAATCAGTTTTTGTCTCTGATTTGCCTTGTCTCTAGAGAGTTTCTAACTACATTTGCTCCAAGCAGTAACAAGAATGATAAATTCATTTCTACGGTAAGCAAGCAAATGAATGGATTCTACTTTTTGGCTGATCTTGCAGGAAATTTTAATGGATAATCAATCATAACATGTTTGGTCAGTTGTTAATGGATAATCAATCATAACAAGTTTGGTCAATTGTTGGCAGGAATATGATGTTTCAATTGAGCTTTTCTAGGCTCCATATTTGATTGATATTGAGATCAATAGTGATGGTAAGAGAATTCTTCACGTGGATGAGATCCAACAAAACTCAATTAATTGGGTAGATGATATCCTCATCTTTGAGTCATCTAAATGGTTCCCAGAGACTTTGGGATCACAAAGGTATGATGAATCTTTAAAAAATTGTTCCTTTCATGCGTTGAATCCATTTTACCTTCCCTCCAAACACTTGGCATGTGCCTGTAGTTAATTTGTTTTTTTTATTGGTTACAAGTAGTTTCATTCAATGTGAATTCCTAAAAAGGAGAATAGTAAGTTCACTACACCAATAATAAATGTTGTTATATATTAAATTGCTCACTGAGTAGTTGAAATACAACTATGGGTTTTAACTTATGCCTTAATACATTATTAATTCAATCAATCTACTGGGCACCTAATCTAGCTCCCTTCTTAGGCTAATCTCCTTATTCTACTTGGACCTCGCTGCATATCGCTCCACTTTTCTGTCATTGAGATTAATACCAACCATTGCTTCTCCTAAACCGCAGCTAACCTCAGCCAGTATATGGGGGTCATTATAATGAGTCACAGCCTGAATAATAGCTCGAGCTCTACAAGGTAGATCACCACTTTTGAACACACTAGAACCCACAAAAACTCCATCACAACCCAACTGCATCATCAAGGCCACATCAGCAGGTGTAGCCACACCTCTTGCTACAAAATTGACGACGGGAAGCCTTCCCAGCTGTTTGGTTTGCCTCACAAGCTCATCGGGAGCGGCAATCTGTTTAGCAAAGGAAAAAACCTCATCATCGTCTAAGCTCTGAAGTCTTCGTATATCACCCAAGAGAGATCTCACATGTCTTACAGCCTCAATAACATTCCCTGTGCTAGCTTCTCCTTTAGTCCTGATCATAGCAGCTCCTTCAGCAATCCTTCTCAATGCCTCACCAAGGTTCCGGCACCCACACACAAATGGTATGCGAAAGTTATGTTTATTGATATGGTGTGCATCATCTGCAACAGTGAGGACTTCACTCTCATCAACATAATCATTACCAATTGCCTTCAAAATTTGGGATTCAACAAAATGGCCTATTCTAGCTTTGGCCGTGACGTGTATAGTTACTGGATTCTTGATCTCCTTGATGAGACCTGGATCACTCATCCTGGCAACTCCTCCTTGAGCTCTGATGTCAGCAGGGACATGCTCCAGTGCCATCACAGCTATAGCCCCTGCCTCTTCAGCTATTCTAGCTTGTTCAACATTAACAACATCCATTATAACTCCCCCTTTAAGCATTTGAGCCAGACCAACCTTGCAGGCATATGAAGCTTTCTTTGAGTTTGTATTAGAAATTGTGCCATTGTTGTAAATAGTAACAACTCCATCACTTGCCATTGCTTTCTGTAAGCAAAAAAGATACTGGAACTAGGAAACCTGCAAAAGTGCAAACAAGTGTCTCCATTACAAACATATGCTTATCTAGAATCCAAAACAATTATAGGAAACGTATTGTGTTATATTATAAATGTAACACAAACCTCATATACCCTAAACCCATATCCAATAATGTATTTTCATGCCAAAATATTTGTAAAGAATGCCTAAAGCATGCATATATGTGAAAATGAATTATGTAATGTTAGTAAGATACATGCATCAGTCAACTTCCCTATTGAACAAGAATAGCTTGTACATAGTATGACAATACAAAAAATGGACATATCCAAAACATTGTACAACACATATTTCCTATCAAAAGCATTGTACAACACATATTTCTTGTTAGTGCATATCAACAATACTTACACAGAAGCCTTCTCCCTATGAAAACATTGGTCATATCCGAACAAATGGTATTAAAGTACATAATTTATAAGCCATGTGATTAAAAATTATATTGGGTTAAACCATTTAGAAGCATATGCCATATAACCATGAAAGCTGGATAACTGCATGTACATTCCAGAACTCATTGCCTACATATGAATTCTTCAGATGGAAATTAACAGCCCTATATTGCCATGATGTTTCCATCCCAATGAAAATCAATCTCAAAATAGGCCAAAAGGTTAAAATCCTGCAAAACCCTACATAAAATAAAGGCCCCAAATATAAAAACTATATCATATCATAGGAAGACTTTAGAACCAATCCCAAATGCTAAATCTATGGAATCCATCTAGCAAAACATGGATTCCAAAACTTTAAAAATCACAACAGATGACATGCAAACAGAAAACCAGCTACAACCAAATAAATCCAATCGTTGGGGCTTTATTCAACTAAGAAACTGATCAGAAGAAACGGAAAGTCGTAGTCATTTCAAACCATGTGCTCTCAAGAAATCGACACAGAACATCCCACCATCTCTGATTGCGATTATCAAAAATTAACACAGCCCACAACAACCACTAGAAAACAAAGAGAGGTACTGGCTTGAAATATCATGCAATTTTTTCCAAAGCTATTCAGTCTTATAGACTTACAGAATCACGGAAGGATATATCATAAAAATCTACTTTTGTGACCACACAAATCTACTGATAAACAAACATATGAGCCATTCAAATCTTCCTACCTAATTAAGTGTTTATTCCAGAGAAAATTTCAATTATATCTTTTTCTTTGCGACAGAGGAATCAACATTTAATGGATCCCATGAAGTGAAGTTTCAACTGCATCATTATATCTTTTGTTTGCATGATCTCTATATTCAAACAAAATAAATTTAAGGAAAACAAATATGAAATCATCAGCCATGTGTTCCAGTGACTATCTAATCTAACAACATTGAAGAGTGACTTCCAATATATATTTTAATCTTAATGTTTTCTTAGTAAGAGTAAAGTCACTGTCAACAAGCAATCAACATCTAACAAACACACATAAACAAACTCGATACTAAGATGCTAGCACAAACAAACCTAAAAACACTACTAGAAGTATTTGAGTGCCTGATAGCCTATACGACCTCATCCTCCAACTAATTTAATATTTGATACATATTTTTGATGTCCTACAAATCATCTTTAGTGTACTCAACATATTTTTCAAAATTTTTGGAGTGCAAGAATAGGATCCCTTATCAGTGGCTTTCAAATCCACAAATTCCCCATCAAAAAATTTAGAAGCCTAAAGCTTCTGCCATTTTTCAACTCAACATTTAATGCTTTTAACACTATTATAGATGGCCTTAAAACTTACATTAACCAAATTCACCAGATTCACATTAGGATTGCCGCACAACATAAACCATTGAACCAAATCTCTTTATACTTTATGAACAGATAGGACATAGTCATGGAAGGCAAGCAAAACTATACCAACATATCTTATAGGAAGGCACTCACTACATGGGCACAATGGGTCTCTTCAAATGTGAGTCCCCAAACTCTGGTATTATTTTGCAGCACCTCATTCAGCCATTATGACTGGCAGAGAAGGTAAGAAAAAGAAGGGCACATGCTAAAACTTCTATTTTTTAAACCAATTTTCTTCATTCTATTCCTTACATCATTTTTTTTCTTGATGGGATTAAAATGAATGCAAAATATGTGCCAGTGAGGAGGAGCTAATTCAAGATCCCTCATATGACCCTTAGCCAACTTCTCATGCCTTTATAATCTAGCAAGTTCTGAGCACCATCAAGTTTCCAGTAAAATTTTTGAATACTTGTCATAATTTAGCATTTCACAAAGATGGGCATCCATTAATCTACACGAATCCTAACATCACTGGACTTGAGCACCAAGATTGTCTCCATTGGTGTTTGCTAGGAGTTCCTGATAGTTGGAACCAACTAATTTTATGCGACCTTATTAGGGACCTAGCCATTAAAGCTTATTGTTCTTCATGGGTGCAAGGAAATTCCCCATGAATGTAGTTTCATAAAACATTAAGAAGTCTCATTCCCCTCTCTCTATCACAGTATTCACATTGGTGTCTCTCTGTTTCTGTCACACTACTCACCTTGCCTCCATGTACGTCTTGTTTTTAATATGATTAAATATCTTTTATATGAAATATAGGATAGATTTATATTGCTATAATGAATTATTTGTAGACAAAAATAGATGACCCAATTATAAACATATCTATTTTAACTTTCAATTTATTTTTGTTTTCGTAATTGGATTGAATTGCAAGATTTCAATAACATCCATGTCCAGTGTCCATTTCTACTAGGCCAAAATACATACCTAAAAAATAGGGCACCGAAAATCTAAAGCAATTTGTAACTTCCTTTCTAGATATACTCTTCTATAGTAAGATTTTGATGAGCAGATTTGATAATTTTTTTAGTAAATTTTTTAAAAATAAAAAAATAAAAAGTATTTAATTTGTATTTTTCAAATGTCTTCATAACTGATCCAAATGTCATAATATGCCAAACATTCCATGACAAAATAGAACTGTTTCTTTGAAGGACTATTTGCCTAGAACAGCCTATAAGAAGAAATATGTAATAAATCAGCAATCAGTTAAGAGGTTTGCCAAAAAAAATAATGGTTGAATATCAAGTTTGCTGAGGGGACAATTCATGTCCTAAAAAAAGTACATGAGAATGCTCAACAAGAAAAAAAGAGAACAGATATTTTAGTATCAACTAATAGATTTGGATTTTTTTTTTTTGTGAATTACACATCATTACTAGACCGAATTTGAGAGAGGTAAATCTGTTAGCCCTAAAACCCCTATTCTGCTCTAATTTTGAAATCTTCATATTTAAAAAATAATCCAATGTTGTAATACTCGATATTTTTGCAGTACCTATTTTTATTCCATTTTCTTTTGAAGACTCAAGTTGAAATTACTGGATATGTTACATCATGAGATTCATTTAATTTTTTGTTACTCTTATATTTCTTTATGTTGTTAAATCTTGGTTAATATTGTAGGTTTCCATTAAGGGTGTACTGGAAATCCCGCCATAGCATTTAACTTATGGTCTATTTCTAATTCTGCATTAAAACGGTTTTTTTTTCCTATTTTTGGATTTATTTTGATTGGCAATTGCTATTTTCCTAGCATTTTGGAGAACTTTTTGAACAAAAATAGATTCCACGAACCAACAAAGAATGAAAAATCAAAATCCATTCATAATGTTTTTCATTTGGAGTGCAGGTTGCATTCTTTAAATGAAGTATGTGCCTTGTGTGCTTCTACATTTTTCTTACATGTAGTTGGGTATTTGTGAAGTATCCCACATTTTGCTTGTAGTAAATGGAAGCTTCCATTTTAGAGGAGAAGTGATACCCAAGTCTGAACAACACTCAGACATTAATCTCTTTTGAAAGAATGCTATGTACAGAATGTTCAAATTAATAAGCAGTCGATTGTAGTTTTACATCTTCCTCATGTTATCTTGCTCATGTTTCATTTCTAAATGTATTTTACATGCTCAATAATTGTTCAGTGTTTGCTTTTAGATATCAAATGTGAATTTCAAAAAAAAAAAATTCCATCAAATCTGGAATAAGCTGCATCTCTACAATTTTAATTTATTTTCTATCTTTATTTTTAAAAGCATTGGGCGGGACTCTAGCTCTGCAGAGCTCTTGTTTATTTTTGGGATGAATAGGTCATTTATATTATACATATAATTAAAATTATATTACTCATTAAAAGTTAGGGGATATAAAATCACCTCATAAGATATATAAAAAAAAGCTGGAAGACATAAATTTTAACAATTAAATTTTAGCCAATTTATCTTAGTTGGTAAATATTGTCTATAATGTATTAAGTTTTTTTGCGACTAAATGCTTCATCTTTTAGAGACTTGTAGAAAACATCTAGACATTGTAGAACTTAATTAATATTGTTATTTTTTTCCTCTAAATGGATAAGAAAAGGGTCATTTATATAGTAATGGTTAACAAGTTGTACTATGAAATTGTTCAAAAAAATATCTTTTAATGAATTCAATGATACAACAATGGCCAAGAGACAACCAAAGCCTTCTAGAGCAAGCACATAGAGGGTTGGATCTAGAGGATAGAGTTAGCGAATAGATAAAGAAGGGAATTATATTTATGGCTTGTAGTGGCCAAATGGATGCAAAACTATCAAAAATCATTTTTAAATTAAGCACACAAACTAAGGTCCAAATCATAGATTTTAAAGAATAAAATGGATAAGTGGTTGTTCAATATGATCATAATATGAACTCTAAAGTCAATCTTAATAAAAATAGTTGGTTGTTGATAATGTTTGGAATATTCAATTGCTTCCCAAATAGTAATGGTATTATAAAGAATATAAGTAGACTTATAAACCCATTTTTCTCATAGTAAATAATTTAGGAAAGAAATGGTGTAGCTTTAAAGCATTATCCTCCACTATACTTTTTAGAAGATATTGAGAAAGCTAACTAGTCTCCAGTTATAGATTTCATTTGGATCGCCCTACTTAGGTTTGAATTTTGTATTATCTTTATTCATATATCTTTTTACATGGACTTAGAATCAAAAGATTCATTAAAACTTTATGAAGATCTTTATAAATTTCCAAATATATTTATAAATTTTATAATGAGAACCGTTATAACTCAGGGCCTTATTGTTAGACATGCAAAAGAAAACCACACAAAGGTCAATGATTATGATAAATTGGTTAGAAAATGCTTGTTAGTATTGTGAAACATAGATAGGAACAACACTCAAGAAATTTTGAGAGTAATATTACATAAGTGTATCTTCTTTAAATTTGAAAAACAACTCATTCTCATGAACAAAACCCTAGAGAATATTCAACACTTCACCGAAAACATATTACCTTAATTTTTATTGGTTTGATAATTATTGCAACCATGCAAGGAGTTAAAAAATTCTATAGATACTCTTATCACCAATCTTAATCTTGTGAAGATGGGATTTACTTGAGCTCCTCTAGTTAACATTTCAAAAAAAATAGTAATTTTTTTAGTAAAGAAATAAATTATTAACATCAATAGACGTTGTTACAATCCTAGCCATATAGGGGTCAACCATTCATATACATAAAAATACAATTGCAAATCTTAGGGTAATCTATATTTTAAATCATGACCCTTAAATATGTAAAGTATAAATTTGTTTAAAATTAGCTATCACCACCATCCATCCAAATAGATTTTAGCATTTTTAGGAATGAGGCTAATGGTTTTGCAATTATTAATGGCTTCATCTATGAAAATTATGTGGCATATTTACCCTTCCTTAGGCAAGTCTAGAGCCACTACCTTATACGATCATCGCTTAATGCCTCCTTTGCCTTTTAAAAATGTATTTTTTATTAAAAATATTAAAATTATTATTTTTAATATTATTTTTTAAATTTTTATTATTACAAATTCTTAAATATAAAATAAATATATTGTATAATATAAGTTAATTAGTATAAAAAATAATAAATATCATATATGATAAATAATCTAATAATATAATTACTAATATAGTATAATACAATACAACAAAATATAATAAAATATAACATATAACTTTATTATAACTAAATGTTTTACTGTAAATATGACAAATAATAATATTACATTATATTATGAACATTAAAATAAATATTATTTCATTTTTTGATAAAATATATTAATATCAAAGTAGACAACTGAATGATGCAAAAATGTCATTAGAGACATAACTGCCAAACCATCTATATACACCATGACTGAAGTTAGACCATATCCAGTATGTCAAAAGGGACATAATATCCAAATTTTCACTATCAAAATTTTTAAACTATACAAATTATGCAATATAAACATATTATACTATCTTGAAAACTACGCTGAACTAAACATACATTAAATGTTTATATATCCATAGCCAACCCTTCTATATGTCAAAAGAGACATCAAAGCGAAACTTTCACCATCAATTTTTTTTTAATCAATACAAACTCAGT
This sequence comes from Chamaecyparis obtusa, assembly GCA_027943335.1. Taxonomy (NCBI): domain Eukaryota; kingdom Viridiplantae; phylum Streptophyta; class Pinopsida; order Cupressales; family Cupressaceae; genus Chamaecyparis; species Chamaecyparis obtusa. The sequence goes on along the minus strand of BSBK01012144.1, from coordinate 66,319 downwards.
AATATGAACAGAGTATATTACCCTGGAAACTACTCTTGACTAATCATACATTATATGTCTATAGAACCATGGCCAGACCTTCTATATGCCAACGAAACCCAACTACTTAAGAACCCATCATCAAGACACATTCCTTAGCAATTTGAGAATATTTAAGCACCACTGGATGTCGTCCAAAAAGTCAGCCCTGAAATAGAGAGTCCATCATATTACACCACTAAAACTAAATCTTCAACTAGTATTTGATACCCGAATTTCAAAAGCTAAAAAGGAATTAGAGCGACACAACCTTATGCCACACAGGAAGTCTCAATGACCTCCTCCACCATTTGATATTTTCTTTGGTCTTGTTATTTTGCTAATGGTCCTACCTCCTATTCTGCATTTAGCCTCACTCTTTAAATGGGCCAATATGGAGAGGCCAAAGGTTTGTGCTTGAGCAGATTAATGAGTGTAGGCGGGCCTTCAAGATCCATCTGAGATATTATGTTTTCATCTTTGCGCGCACGCGCGCACACACACATATATATAATGTGAATATGCCTAGGTGTTACACATACTTCTCAACTCATGATTTGATATGACATCTCTTAAAACAAATAAAATCCCTCAAGGAAGCTTAGTCATCAAATTGAAAACCTATACATATTTCACCACCATTTGATTAGAGAATCTCAAAGTCGAAACTCAAATGATTTTGCCCTTTCCAATTCTTTGGTCAGGAGTGTATCACTTCCCAAAATTTCTCTACCACCAACCTTTTAAACTAATTCCTCTAAATCGAAGGAATGATGGTCTTCTAATGTTATATAATATAATATAGTATAAAAATATAAAGTTATTTGATTAAAGTGTGAAATTGATATAATTAAATGATATATATTTTTAAAAGATATTTATTGATGTTCGTTATACAAATTTCTTAAAGATATATATGCTATATTTAAAAAAAAAGGAGAAAAAATTTATTGAGTCGGAAATAATAGCAAAAAGAAAATACTCACAAGTCCATAAGAGAGAACAGATCTAGAAACACCAACAATGAGCAACCCCTAAAGGGTCACCACTAACCTGGTATGTCCTCCCTAACAATCTTCTCTAGATCCTGAGTATACTTCGTGATTAATTGATCTCAATTTTTAACATTCCAACCATCTAATCCTTCATAAGTCCACTTGACCAAACAATCTCCTATCCTATTCCACATATATTTGCTAGTTTTATATAAAGTAATCTAGCTTAATTTAAAAATAAAAATATAAAGTATCTTATATTTAATTAGTAAGATTCAATAAATGAGTAGTAATTAATGTAATAATTAAATGAGAAGTAATTAATGTAATAATTAAAATATAAAGTATCTTATATTTTTGTTAGATGGTGTAGTTACATGCACCCTACCTATGATTAGTATATGTTTCTTGTGAGTATCCTACAAATACAAGCACCAAAATAAAACAAAAAGAATCATATGTTAAAAAATCAACTTTTCTTTAGATTTGAAATTAGAATGATCAATATTTTGTTATGCACCTTGTGTTGGATATGGATATGAATATACTTGGTATCAATCATATTGCAAACCACCTTAGCCACACAACTCTATGATATATGCCTCTTAGACTACAACACTATAGCTTTGCAAACCCATTTCCAAGTCTTCCATGATTGTGCCCTAGCCTAGATCAAAAACTTCCCATCAAAACATAGACAAGCCTATTTAATTTGCAAGAACAAATACCATATCAATGCAAATATAATTGCAAACTCATCAAATTATAAATTTGCCTTATCACATATTTCGCTATGTTAAATTCAAGGGAAAAATTTGGGTGAATTACATTCAAGGAAAAACTACAAACTTGTCAAGTTAAATCTAGTGAGGCTTTTTTACACCAAATATTCCACTTGTTTTGTTTGTCGAAAATGCCTTGCAACATAATTATTCATCTAAAATTATGAAAGTAAAAGAAAAGTGAAAGTGTGATAGGTTGAATTCATTGTAATTACAAATTGAATTTGTAATTACAAGCTTGAGCCAAAAAAAAATTTAATCCTAAAAAACAAAATGAATGTTCTATTAGATCCATATAGACATGGACCTTCTTGAATCCTAGGACACTTTGACTTCAAGGTAATATGTGTTTGATATTCAGTCGTAAATCATAAAACAAAATCATTTTTGTTGTTTCCATTAATTTTCATAATTATTGTGTCTATGACAATTACACTTATTTGATCTATTCTATTTAACATGTTCCAATAATTGTTACAATACTTATTGGTTTGATATTTAATATTTAATATTTTTTATAATATCGTACTAATAGTTGTAACTTTAAAGATGTTAGTGATTATCATAGCTATCCATGATTGAATGAAATGTATTCAAGAGGAAGCAATCATGAGAGATGATCCGAGAGTGCAAAGTCTCCCAATTAGGATGTTTTAAGTCCAAATCTGTATGAGTCAATTCAGAATAAAAAAGCGATCATGTAACGTTACATCATTGCACCAACAAAATATGACCTAGTGCAAAGTATAAGTTTCATATTTCTATAGGACCTTTTTTGACACCTTAACAAAAAAAACATGCTAATATAGCATCATATTTAATGATGTGACCTTAATTTGAGGTTGTGCAAGACTTCTTGCAAGGAAATGATGAGATTTCTAAAATTGGGCTTGTGAATAGCTGTGCGCTGAAGGTGAGCGTGGGATTGGAACAGGAGATATGGATCGTTTGCTCTCAGGAGGGAGTCGAAACCGAGACGTCTTTGGGGCTGAGTTCACTGTTGCCACAGCTCATCAAAAATTACATCATGACCGCTCCTGAAGATGGTGTTAATAATACCGTGGAAGGTCTTTTAGAGCGTGTAGTTGGGTACCTGACATTTCTGCCGAGAGTATGCGAAGTTTGTGGTAGCCATTGGTTGTTGGAAGTTTCGTTGAGAAGAAGTTGCAGTTATCTGTGTGATGCTCGCAGAGAGATATGTCCATGGAATGCTTTACCTTTGACACAGCAAGGGCTTTCCACTTTGCTTGTTACAGATGATGTTGGTGATGATGAGGACTAGAATGCATGAGAAGATCTGTTTAATTAATAAAGATTATGCATTTGTTAAGTTTTTGTACCCTGATATTCCATGAAAGAGGTCTCGTGACATGAGAGTGCTGAAAGTAATAGGCATTGTACCCATGGCTAGGCCTGTTATTTGTCGGTGACGCTGATGAAATACAAAATGTAGAGCTGTACCCTCATTTATGTAAGTTTTGTTTTAAAGAAAATCATTTGTTGACGTTTACTGTAACAGGTTCATAATCGATATGACTTATCCCTTTTGCTCGACAATCAAAGAGCAATTTAAAGAAGCAAGAGGAATCTAACTTTATTCTACAGCCATTAAAAATTGGCTTAAAAATTTAGCAATTGCAAAATGTTTTCACTTAAATTATGAACTTTATTTTCATATCAAGTGTTTAATTTTTTTATATAAATTTTTGTTATTCTTGATAGTTTGTCTTAATTCTTTCTCGTTATCTATTAGTAGCTTATATTATTTGTAAATTTGCTTTGTTCAACATTAAAAAAGAAGAATAAAAATGTAAAAGAATTTAGTGGTTTTTTTTAAATTTGTATACTTTTTTTCATAGAATTTAAGACTATATAGAGACAAGCTTACTCTGCTATTGAACCCTTGCATCTTATAACTTATTTGCATTATTATAATGAGGTTAGACCTTTTTTCCCCTTTTTCCATGACAATATAACAAGCTGCAACCTTTTATCTTTCTTGATGAGGTGCATTATTATCCCTTAATGAATAAGAGTTTTCTATTGTTTATTCAAAAAATCATATATTTTAATAAAAAATATGGGTAAAAAAAGTCACATCTCAATATTCAAGTGTCATCAAGTTCAAATTAATTACTTATACCACTAAGCATGGAGGAGGGTCATAGTAGTCCATTTATTTTCATACATTGAAAAGTTTTGAGCCATTAAGAATGAGCTACCAACCAACAATCATTGCCAAGTTCTGATTTTCTTCCTTTGCAAGTGGTTGAGTATCATGAGTAGGTGGAATGATTCCTATAGTATGGCACTCTAGAAGCCCAATCATGTTAAGGCTAAGAAGAGGTTAAAGGCAAGTAGGAGAGATAAGATCAATGAACAAACTAATCCCTAATTTTTCTTAAAGGGTTTGAGAAGTATATGATTTAGATCATGACCTCCAAAGTAATTTTATTGCGCCCACCTGGATGTCCATGGGGAGTACAGTAACAGTGACAACTATACATGGTCATTATTAATCCAATGTTGTAAAAGAATCTATAGATGTGCCAACTCAACGGCACCTTTGTTTGCTTCACTTGAATAATAATAGCCTTCGTAAAAATCAAGCAATGAATGCCAAGAACATAACTAATTAATAGAGTAATTTTTTTTTCTCTTTCCAAATGCTAAAAAGAACTTTTACCATAAAATCATATCAAATTTGGGCAAATTCAATAAGAATCCAAGGAATATATCGTAAGAAAACCATATGTCATGAGAAAAGATTTGATTTGAAAGGCTTAAAATGCCATGAAACTAATTTCAAACTTCCTAAGATCTAGGATAAATCTAGAAAAAAGGTTATTAAGAGTATCCTCTTATCTAGAAAAACGGGCAATCAAGGTTGCTAACTCCTAAGTCAATCAATTTAGTACCACTAAGAATTGAATAAAATAAGCAAAATTAAGAAACTTTGGTTTAGTCTAAAATCTAGGTTAGCAACAACTTAGAATATATTAAAAAATTCATCTATTGTTCAATCAAGACACCATGTGAAAATGTAAAGAAACACCAAGCATAACACTTAGGCAGGGGTGAAGTGGCATCTCTAAGCACCATTTGAATATTTTCCAGCAAGGTTTGAAATTTTTTTCCCTAATAATGATAAAGCATATTAGGGGACATGAATCAATATTATTTGATATATCTCTAAATATTTTAATATGCTTATAATAAAAATAGTGACATATATTTGTTTAGGCTCCTTTAGAAAAAGAAGAGTATTAAACCCAAAATCCTTACAAGCCTAACACCAATAATGTACTTCAACATGCTTCATGCCCTTCGATGGATCTAATAATCCATATAGAACACAAAGAGTGTTAGAATTTAATCTTTACTTGGTAAATATGTAAGGATAAACCAAGGTATCCTATTGTTTTTGTCCTCTAGTCCAAGTGGGAGGACATGTCATATTTGTAATTTCTTTTATTAAGTAAAATAGATATTCCTCCTTATGAGGAATCCCACACTTGTCTCACATACTAGTGATATGTGGCATACATAGAAATGGGAGTTACAATGTAACTCCTTTCTCACATCTCTATTAAAAGAGATGGCTCTCCTTCTCTCTTCACATGAGATACTTCTTCTTCTTGAATATTATTACATGAGCTAAGCTCTCTCTCTCTCTCTCTCTCTCTCTCTCTCATTCTTAGGCATTTTTGCCACATTCATTATATCATGGGGGTTTTTTTATGCTTTTCCCCCTTCAAAATATTGTCTCCTTTGTTGTCTTGCTCTTTGGTGAATGCTCCTAGTTTTGTGATTATTCATGGTAAATCTTCTTTTCCTTACTCATTGCATTAAACAATTTCTTGTCTCTCTATATTTTGTTATTATTTTAACATGGTATCAGAGCAGGTTGGTTTAATCATGTTTTGAGTGTGTAGGTAAAGGAGCTACCATATCTTGGTGCACTCCAAATTCGAAAATGTTGTTTAAGAGAGTATTGATTCTCTTGTCCTTAGTTCAATTTTTTTTTAATATATCTTTCACTAATTTAATATTTTTTTAAATTTATATCAAAATCTTAAATGTTATAATCAAAATTTAATATTATAATATTAAAATGAATTTAAAGAATTAAAAGTTTATTCTTTTATCCTTGTTTCTAATATCGGTTACATGCATGTAAAGAAATTTTTTTTCTTATATCTTATTCATTTGCTACATGTATAGATTTTTTTCCAATTTGCAATTATTGCTTCTAATTATTGCTCTAAAAGCTTTGAAATAGTCTAATAAAATCGCAGCTAATCTTTGTTTCTAATTTATTCTCTCCTTTTTTAGCATAGTTGTTGTTTTTCATCTCTTAAGAGATTCTTCAATTTCATTCTCTCAGTTTTTATTCATTTCGTAGCTTTATCCTCTGTATTTGGCAAGACAGACTCTATATCTTCATTTGCTATAATCTTTGTTTGTAATCATTGTTTGTTTTAAAACATTTTTTCTTTCCCTTACATTTTTTTTTGCATGTTTCTTCTGCTTGTTCTATGTAATTTGTTCATTAATTTTGTCCTCTACCTACCAGTTTGTTGTAATGTTCCCTTTTTATCCATATTTGTAATCATTGTTTTTTTTGCTTTCTATCGATTTTGAGGGCTTCAGAAATGTTATGAAATCTTATTGAAATCTTATAGAGTTAAATGTAAAAATCTCTAGGGTTTGAATACCGTAAATGCAATAACATTGCACGTTTCAACATTGAAAAACTTAAAAATTGTTCGTAAATCTTGCTTTGTTTCTCTATTTTGTTGTTTCTTTGTTTTGATCGCTCTCGCCCGAAGTTCAAACCCTAATCCTCTTTCGAACCAATTTTGTAAACCGCTTGGCAGAAGGTTTTTTTAAGGCTTCATCACTTTTTTGTCTCTACATTTATCGGCGGTTTTGTGCCATCTCTTTTTCGTTCAAAGCTAAACTATCTAGATCGAAGCATAGTGGTGCCCTTGGGGAAGGATTTTGTGGACATAATCTTATCAAGAACACAGCGGTAGACACCAACAGTGGTGCACAAGGGCTATGCAATCTCCCGCCTACGACAGTTTTACATGCGCAAGGTGAAATTCACTCAACAAAATTTTCATGACAAGCTTTCCGCTATAGTAGATGATTTTTCCCACCTCGATGATGTGCATTCATTTTATGGAGATCTACTAAATGTTTTATATGATATAGATCACTTCTAGGTATTTATTTTATTTCTATTATAAATCTTAGCTTATACTTATCAGAAATTGGTATGTTTTGATCGGATTACACCTTAAATCTTTCTTTTTTGTTCTAATAATTCTCACGTGACCTGTTTATCATCTAACTTTAGATTAGATCTTGGTCATTCTAACTTTATAGATTATCATTCTTGCATGTTAGCATTTTCTGTGTTTACAAGAGCGTTTCTTTGTAACTCCTGCATCTGTGAAAATCGGCTTTGGCTGCATCTACAGAAATACACCTCGTCCATCATGTTTTAGAGATCAACTCCCGCACATCATTGCGTATGGTAGTTTTTTGTTAATATATACAATTTGCATTGAATCTTTTGGTTCATATAATTGGTAAAGGGATTAGATTTTTTTTTTCTCTCTGTTTCATTTCTCTTTCTTTGTGTTTTTTATTTCATCTTCATCGTTGGTCCTATATCAATTAACTGTGGCTTTATTCCTTGTGATAGATTATTGAGAGTTTATTCTTTGCATGCAGTTCTTTTAGTCATTAATTATCTTAACAGTTCGTTCATATATATATATATATATATATATATATATATTGCAGGAGATAGAGCTTATCACTGGAGATTCATAAGGATATTGTTATTTTATAAAGATTTGATTATTTTAGAGTGTTGGTTGTTTTTTATATGATCCCTGATATATATTGTCTAGTTTATATTTACAGATTCGATTAAAGTATAGTTTATATTCTTAGATTTGGTTAAGGATTTGTTCATATATTGTTATATCTTAATCAGTTTTGTAGCCCGTGTAGCTTTTTTGTTTATAACATTTCTTGCAAGTTATAACATTTTTTCATCTTTAACATTTTTTTCCTTTTCTTAGGTTGTTAATATATATATATTTCAGCTATAAAGATTCAGGGTGTATTTGTAATCTGGTTAATCTTTTCCTTCCTTTACTCTTGGCATTATATTTTAATCAACTTCTCTTCAAAGTTATAGTTGAAGTTTTTTTTTAGCTGAGAAAGTTTTTTTGGATTCTAACGTTTGTTTTGCAGGTTTGAGTTTCCTTTCTTTGTTAATAGTTTATCTAGTTTCTTCTCTCTTTGTTTTCTCTTTTCATGCAAGAGATTCTTGTCATTATCTATTAATTAATAACAGCTTAACCAAGATCTGTTAACTTTGTGTTCTTAGTTTCTATTTTACCTCTGGTTGTTGTTTTTTCCTTGCATGCCTCCTTGGCATAAGCTTTTATAGCTTTCTGTTGTTACATGCAAGTGTATATAGTTTGATCTGAGTTTCTTTTCTAGGTTATGTTAAGGTTTTTTCATTCATTTATCTCTAGTTTAGGCATTCTTTACATTAAATCTTCATATTTAACAATGACCACCCTGATGCTAGAAATAAAGTTAACTAGTATAAATTATCATGCATGGAAAATGCACATGACCTTCATCTTTAGATTCAGACATATTTTAGATATTGTAACTGATGCCAGTTCAAAACTAGTAGCCTCTACTCCTCAAGCTGACCAAATTTCTTGGTAGACTAAAAATGAGGAAGCACTTGGTTTAATCGGGATCTCCTTAAGTCCTGAATTGTATGTCTTAATTTCTATGTGTACAAAAGCCCATCAAGCTTGGGACATCCTGAAAAATACTTATGACAGTGCAGACAAGACTTGAAAAATCCAGCTTCAAGACCAACTTGAAGACCTTAGGTATACCGATTTCAACTCTGTTGATGATTTCTTGCTCAAGTTTGATTCAATTAAAGTTTTACTAACTGGTTTACAAGTTCCTCTTTCTGATTTAAGGATAATCCACATAATTATTTGTAAATGTTTGCCTAGATAGTTCCAACAGTTTATTACAAATATTTACTCTCAGTTAGCTATTCCTTCTTTAGCATCTCAACTAACTTATGTTATCTTTCAAAATATGTTGTGTCAAGAGGAAGCTAAATTAATTCAATTTGGCATACTTAAAACTCACGAACATGCATATGTCTCTCAAAGTCACAATAACAATAGATCTTCTAACACTAATCAAAATAACCAAAATTATCAAAGATCTAACAATACTAATAATTCAGTTAATAATTCTAGGCCTTCCAATAACTATCATAATAGTAATCATTCAAATAGGCCACATTGCACCTATTGCGGTAAAGATGGTCACTTAATACATAACTATTTTAAGAAACAAAAAGATGATCAACATAATTCTCAAAATTACTCAAATGGAAAATCTAATGGAAATCAATCTCGTTCTTCTTTTACTGTCTGTTTTAATGCTTCTAAACCACTTGAATGGATTATTGATAGTGGCACGCATCTCAACATGTTACATCTCATAAGGAAGTCTTTGATTCTTTGCAACCTGATTCTATGAATATTCTTGTTTCTTTAGTTGATAATCATTGTTGTCAAGTTGAAGGAACTGGTAATGTTTCTGTTCCAAATGGTAAATTACATGATATGCTTTATGTTCCTGATTTGAAAGCTAACCTTATTTCTGTTCCACAATTATGTCAAGATTATAAGGTTGAGTTTCATAAAAATAATTTCCATATCATTGATCCCACTACTGATTAGATAGTTGTTGATGCTAAATTGGATGATGATAATCTCTTTAAATTTTATCAATTTTCCTCTCCTAGATATTCATTACTTACTACTGTTGATTTTCACATTTGGCATGAGAGGCTAGGACATTTAAATTCTGATTATATTTCATTAATGCACAAAGAAAATATGGTAGATGGGCTACCTAAGTTTACTCCTTCTAAGTTTGATTGTAATGGATGTATGAGTGGTAAAATGCATAGAGAATCTTTTCCCCATAAATCATCTTAGAGAGCTAATAATAAGTTAGTCCTCATTCATAGTGATCTTTTAGGTCCTATGGAAAATACTTCTATTTCAGGCTCTAAATATGCTTTAACTTTTGTTGATGATTATTCTCGTAGAACTTGGATTTATTTCTTACATAGTAAAGATCAAGTCCTTGATATTTTTGCTGAATTTCATGTTTTTGTGGAAAGACAAAGTGGTTGTAAAATTTAGATTCTTAGGACTGATAATGGTACTGAATATGTTAATCATGCTTTCCATTCTTACTTAAGATCTTTTGGTATCAAACATGAGCTTATCATTCCTTATACACCATAACATAATGGTGTGGCAGAACGGAAGCATAGAACAATAGTAGAAATGGCTAGATGTTTTTTACATACAAGAAATATGGATTATAAATTTTGGGCTGAAGCCATGGCATGTGCCACCTATATTCTTAATAGAACTCCTACTAAGGCCCTACCAAATAAAACTCCTGAAGAAGTTTGGTAAGGAAGAAAACCCAATTTGTCTCATTTACGGATTTTTGGCTCCTATGTTCACACACCTAAACAGAAAAGGAAAAAGTTAGATCCTAAATCCTCACCTCACATATTTGTTGGCTATTCTGAGAACACTAAAGGTTATAGAGTTTATGATCCTCTTACTAATAAAGTTCAAATAGCTAGAGATGTTTGCATTGCTGAAAATGGTGTCCATGACTGTTCTCAAATTTCAGATTTTGATTTTAGTCACAGCAACATAGTTCTTGTGGAGGACCAACCTCTATTCTCAACCCTATTCCTCAAATTTTTGCTCCTAATGTTTCTGTTCCTTTTGTTTCTGCTCCTAACACTAAGGATAATACTAATTAATAGGATAATGATGAACATAAAGATAGTAATGATACTCCTTCTAATGAGTTTGTTCCTTCTAGTAGTAGCAGTGATAATGATGATGATGGTAATAATCTGTTTACTCCTCTTAGTAATATTTCTGTTAATTCTAGGAGAAATCCTAAATGGCTTAAAGATTTACTTAATGAAGGTGATGATTACATTGCTAGAATGGGTGGACTTAAACCTAGAAGGATAAACTACTGTAATTATGCTCTTATGACTTCTCTCTCTAAATCTAATGATCCTCAAACCTTTGATCAAGCTAAAAATCAACCTCATTGGAAAACTACTATTCAAGAAGAATGTGACTCTTTAATTTCTAATAACACTTGGGATCTTGTTCCTTTACCTCATGGTAAAAATCTGGTTTCCTGTAAATGGTTATATAAAACTAAGTTAAATGCAAATAATGATATTAGTAAGTTTAAAGCTAGACTAGTAGCAAGAGGTTTTTCTCAAGTTGAAGGAATAGACTATAATGAAACCTTTGCTCCTATTGCTAAAATGCTTACCATTAAAGTTGTTCTTGCTTTAGCTACAAAAATGAATTGGCCTATTCACCAAATGGATGTTAAAAGTGCTTTTTTAAATGGTGATTTGCATGAAGAAATCTATATGTCTCAACCTCCTAGTTTTATTCAACAAGGTAATGAACATTTAATATGTAAACTCAAGAAGTCTATTTATGGTTTAAAACAATCTCCTAGAGAATGGTATTCTAAAATAAATTCTTTCTTCATTTCTCAAGGTTTTGATAGAAGTAAAAATGATCCAAACCTATATATCAAGCATATTGAAAATGACATTGTTATTATTATCTTATATGTTGATGATTTAATCCTTACCTCCAACTCTACTCCTTTACTTTCTAAAATTAAATTTCAACTCAATCAAAACTTTCAAATGACAGATTTAGGCATCTTGCACTATTTCTTAGGCATGCAAATTTGGCAAACTTCTAATGGTATATTTGTTTCTCAATCTAAGTACGCTCAAGATCTCTTACAAAGATTTGATATGACTAATGCTAATGATGTCTCTATTCCTTGTGAATTAGGAACTAAGTTAATGATATATATGCAATCTCCTTTCATAAATGCTACTTCTTATAGAGAACTTGTAGGTAGTTTAATTTATCTAACCCTCACTAGACCTGATTTATCTTATAGTGTAGGCTTAGTTTCTAGATACATGTCTAAACCTCAACAATCTCACTTAAAAGTTGCTAAAAAAATCCTAAGGTATATTAAAGCTACTCTAAACTATGCTTTATTTTATGATGCTAATGCTGATTTTACTCTTAAAGGTTATTATGATTCAGATCTAGGAGGTGACCCTAATGATGGGAGATCCATTAGTGGTTACTATTTTTTCCTTGGTTCAGGTGCAATTTCTTGGAAAAGTAAAAAGAAACAATCAGTTTCATTATGTTCTACTGAGGCTATATATAAAGGATGCACTACTGCCTCTAAATAAGCTCTATGGCTTAGAAGAATACTTGAAGATTTGGGTCTACCTCAACAAGAACCCACACCTTTATACTGTGATAATCAAAGTGTAATTTCCTTAGCAAAGAATCCAGTTTAACATGCAAGATCTAAGCACATTGCTCTCCATCATCACTTCATTAGAGAACACATTCAAGACAAACAAGTGTCCCTTATTTTCTATAGAGGAGAAGATCAAGTTGCAGATATCTTGACAAAGCCTCTCTCTAGAGAGAAATTCCAAATTCATTGTACAAATTTGGGTTTAAAACCCTTTGATTGTAAACCCCCAAGTAAAGATTAAAGGGGGGTGTTAGAATTTAATCTTTCCTTGGTAAATATGTAAGGATAAACAAAGGTATCCTATTGTTTTTGTCCTCTAGTCCAAGTGGGAGGACATGTCATATTTGTAATTTTCTTTATTAAGGAAAATAGATATTCCTCCTTATGAGGAATCCCACACTTGTCTCACACACATGTGGCATACATAGAAATGGGAGTTACAATGTAACTCCTTTCTCACATCTCTATTGAAAGAGATGGCTCTCCTTCTCTCTTCACATGAGATACTTCTTATTCTTGAACATTATTGTATGAGCTAAGCTCTCACTCTCACTCTCTCTCTTATTCTTAGGAATTTTTGCCACATTCATTATATCACGGGGGTTTTTTTATGCTTTTCCCCCTTCAAAATATTGTCTCCTTTGTTGCCTTGCTCTTTGGTGAATGCTCCTAGTTTTGTGATTATTCATGGTAAATCTTCTTTTCCTTGCTCATTGCATCAAACAATTTCATGTCTCTCTATATTTTGTTATTATTTTAACAAAGAGCTAATCCTTGGTATTAAATCAAAACAAACCTGCAAGCCCACACACGTACATTATGCTTGGCCCATCTACCATGCGAGCTTACATGATGGAAATTGTAATTTAAAAAAATATTTTAAAAAACCTTAAATTTCCCCTTGATAATTAATATGGTTAACCACCATATTTAGTTGAAAACTAGCTTAAATAAAATAATAATGGTGATAACTAAAAGTCAATAAAATTTATTGTAAACTCTTTTTTCTAATCAAGAAAATTGAAATTAGAGGTGATAAATAGATGTAACACTAACCTTACTAAAGCCTAATACTTAGTAGAATTTTCCAACTATGAGAATCAAATTGTACAATGTCATATGCATGTTAGACCCCCATGGGTTCAACTAAAATAAATCATTTTCAATCAATACCCCTTGGATTTCCACAAAAAAAAAGAGCTATGGATTTTGAGGGTGAATCAAGAAATGAGTTTGTGCCAAAATCATGGAATTTAATTTTTTATTGGGCCTTTTTAGGCCTGCCTATAGTCGCACACACATTAAAAATGCATCAAAACTTATTTTAGAGTCATGAAACTAAACAAGCTTACTTACAATCATCTTTAAAAACTTCTTGCCAAACAAATACCTATGGTGATCATCAAGGTGGAAGATTTTAATCGCCAAAGAGGAGAGGTCGGGTTGTTGCAGTACAGCTTGGGCATCGAGTTGCTTCACAATCTATATCAATTAATTGCAAACTTTAAATTATGGAAAGTAGATACAATGAATAAGAGTACTTAGTTCAATGATTGGAGAATGTGCTTCAATGATAAATATTTTGGAACCAAACACTATTTTAAAAAAATATAATTTATTTGTTAGAGAATGTCTCAAACCTTGTGTTAAATGTGTGCTCTAGTCCTCTTAAGTTTGGGCTTGGGAGTCTACACAATATAATTATCCTCTACTATTGAATTGAATGATTTTTTGTTACTTTGTTTCTTTCTCATAAACGATCATTAATGATATGGAGAAACACTTAAGAACTTTTGTTATGTCATATGGAGATATCATTATGTCACTTGAAGATGAGTTATATAATGTTTCATAAGGAGACAACTTCTAAATTCAGATATGTGAGATGAATGCTAATTAATTCTCTTAAATTTTACTACATAATATTAAATTTTTTTTAAATGTGTTATTAATCAATTAAAGATAGGAACGTAGAAAGATTTTACGAACTAAAATTTGAATATGAATTTTGAAATAGAAAGACTCAAATACATGACCTTCAAAACTAAACTTATGTAATTAAATGAACAAATTTAGACATTCAATAACTATATCCAAAAAAGAGACGCAAAGCGTCAAAGTTTTTGCCATTTGTTTAATGCATATAGTGAAGTTGAGGTGATATGAGTGGATTGATGCTTTTTTTTAAAAAAAATTCCAGAATTATCGTTGTTGAATTTTGTGTGAGAAGTTTGGTTTGAAGACTATTAATTTGTAGTGGACATAATTAAACTATTAAAAATTAAGTAGATGTGCTAGTAATGCATTGTGCATTGTGTTGTATCTTTAAAAACACATTTAGCTTAATTGTGTTTTTCACTGCATTACAAAATTGTTGAGAAGAATTATTTAACATAAGTGTGTTGTAGCATAAACATGAGGTTTTAATTAAAGATAAATTACAATCAATTGTTGAGCAGTTTGTAGAATGACATACTGATTTTGATAATTTGGAAAGCGCGGAGGTAAGAGAAACATAAGTATAGAGAAGAGTTATTTTAAGAGGTAGTGTAATAATAGTATAATTAGCAGCTATTAGCAAAGCCAATAACATTTAACAACAACAAGAAGAAAAGTGTTAATAAGATGTTAAGAGGTAGTGTTAGAATAGTAAAATTAGCAGCTATTAGCAAAGCCAATAACATTTAACAACAAGAAGAAGAAGAATAGTGTTAATAAGATGTAAAATAGGGCTATATTATGAATTTAAACTTTGAAGGGAAGCGTGGCCTATTTGGAGTTGTATGAAAACTACTTCCACATGGGTGGTATCTGACTGATGGCTCTGATTGGGTTTGTATCCTCTGGAACTTGAACAATGATTGTGTAAGTCTTAGCCAATAATGTAGAAATATTGTAGCAAAAAAAGAGAACCAAAAGAATATAAATTTTAAAAATAAAGAAGTGAAAATAAATAATGAATTGTAATTATTTCTACTGAATTAAATTTATGTGCAAAGATTTATATGGTTTGAAAGACTTTGAAAGACATGTTTGCAAAAGCAATGGACAAGAAGGTAAGTTGCGAACCCAAAAAATATGAGACCAATGGAATAGGGGTGCTTGTACAGTCTGTGAGAGTTCTAGATGAGCTCTTAAAGGTCTCTATGGAGAAGGTGACTTCACCTGCAAGAAATGGATTAAGCTTTGTGAATGCTGAGGTGCTTTCAGATGTTGAAACATTTAAAGTGGGTAGAAGTTATAATTAATGACCAATGGAATAGGGGTGCTTGTACCTTTATGCACTTGTTTGTAATTTATTTATCTAAGGTATTATCATTTTACTGTTGCAAAGATTGCTTGTTCATCCTGTGGTTGGCTGTAAAAAAAAATGAATTGCAATTATTTGAATACTTTGAATTTAGCTTCTGTAGAGCATAGAGTTTTGATCAATAAAATTACATGAACAATATAGATAAGTTTAATGTGGATGTGCATATGTGAAAGAGAGCATAATGCATTTAAAATATAAATCTGAAGTGTCCAATATATGAAAGATTGTAGAAGAATAAAAGATAAATGGAGCAGGGCAGAGGTCAAAAAAATAGGATAAGTAGTTATTA
Organism: Chamaecyparis obtusa; assembly: GCA_027943335.1. Lineage (NCBI taxonomy): Eukaryota > Viridiplantae > Streptophyta > Pinopsida > Cupressales > Cupressaceae > Chamaecyparis > Chamaecyparis obtusa. The sequence goes on along the minus strand of BSBK01012144.1, from coordinate 50,419 downwards.
AATAATATATGGAAAGCACTAAATATTGTTAATGAATTGCTTGCACTACAAAATTCTTAAAATTATAAGTAAACTTAAACATTAATGGAAAGATTGTATTCACATGCATCAAGAACAATTGATGACAGTTATGTTTAAATGGCATGCCTTTAAGAAAGAAAAAATAGTTGTTGATGGTGTTGCTTGTGGATTATTCCCTTTGATCTTCAACTTGCAGATTTACACTTTGATGGATAATATAAAAATCCTGACTCTATCACCACTCCAAAGTCCACAAGGAAGGGGACCAACTGACAAGGATCAAAAGATCCTTCTTCACTTTGAGCCTCAATGCTCAGATGGGTGTACCCTTGACTCACTTCTCTAAAGGAGTCTCAAAATGATGTATACAATGCTCAACACAAGTCTACAAAAGGTTTATCAAATGAATGTTTATGTTTGTGTGGTTGTTAACCATGACTTCAAGAGAAAAGACCAGTGCCTTATCCTAGGGCTCAGAGTCACCTAACTGTATACCTCAACTGAATATCTTAAATCAAACACAATGGAAACCAGAGTAAGTGCTTTGCCTATTACCCCTTTCCCTCAAGCACAAGGACATCAAATTCTATACATCGCTATAAACTCACCGAATCCACCTAAAAGGCTTTAATCCTAACTTTGTTAGAAACTCAGAGATGAATTCAAAATACTCTTTGTTTACCATACATTAACACACTTTGTGATATTAACATATATGAGGTCAGAGACAAGCAAGAAGACATACACAAGATACCAGATTGGGATTCAAGAATGTTTTCATTAACAAATCCAAAATCGGCATACAATTAGCATGACACAAAGCTAAGAAAAAGACACCAAATCAGACCTCTATCAGTATAATACAGTCAACAACCTGGGACCAAAAGCAATAAGATTTCAGAACCCCTGCAAAGTCAAAAATTCTCTAACTTATACCACTAGCTGCCTTGGGATCCTCAAGATCAGATGCAATAAGCTTCAGACAGCTAGGGCTAAGGTCTCAACCACCCGACATGCCAAAATTTACAACAAAATTTATTACAAAGGCGGGAAACCAAGCGGTCTAGAGAAAGAAAATCTCAAACAGATCTGCAATCATGAAAATCTGCAAGCCAGGAAAGAGAACTAGGAGCTGCCATGAAAATCAGTCAAATCTGCCACCTGCAAACACCTCTCGAGCCAAGAGTGTAATCATTCCTCACGGTACAAATCCCCTTTGCAAACAACCGCCGGGCACCCTGGACCACACTGCAAATCGCTTCTCAACAAACAGGGTCACTTCTACATTCAATTCCATAAAAATATGGTACCCTCTATCGCTGGAAAATCAAACTTCAAACTGCAACGGCCACATGCATTTCGCGGGCTATACGTTCTCTAGCCTTTTGCCCTAGTCGCGCAACCGCGTAGTCATAACTCACTGCTACAGGAAATGGGCTCAAAATTTGCATGGTCGCATGATCGCAAGGCACCAAACTAACCCTTGCGATCACGCGACCGCGGTCTCCAAGCCACAGTCAATCGGTCTCTGCATAGCCCTCAGCCACTTCACTATCACAACCCCGCAACTGTGATAAATAGACGGTTAGTCGCATGACCGCATAGCCCGGGGATGGGCTATGCGAACATGCGACAACCCGCAGATCTCAATCCTGCTGCAACCGCCACCACAAATACGGACCCCACATATTTGGCGAACTGGCGATCAAAGAACTTCCACTAATTCGCTGAATACTTCCTACCTCCGCAAAAGAATCTAGCGATCCTGCGACCGCCATTCGCCAAGTCGCCAAATGAAATGGGGAACCGCCAAACCATCTCACAAATACACGACAAGACAACACTTTATCGGCACCACCAACTCTTTTTATCCAGACCGCCAAAACCAAGACCCCGCCTGGGCTCACCAAACACCACATGTCACGCCACTACACACTGCAACCGCTGAGAAATCCAAACCCAGGCCCACGTTCCAAACTCACCTTCCTGCCAGCACGGACCAACCAGAAACCACCACGCATCCACTTGCCAATAGGAGCCGCTACTGCAACCGCAACGGACACATGGCACCCTGTCACATGATCACATAGCCTGAAAGTGGGCTATGCAAACATGCGACAGCCCACTACATTAACCACCACTGGTTAACACCACCGCAGGAAAACCGTCGCCGCACAACTCCACAACCGCGAACAAGGACACGTGTCGGCCGGTCACATGATCGCATAGCTGAGAGAAAGGTTATGTGATCATGCGGCGGCCAACCCAAAGCCGCCACATCACCACCTCTGCGACATAGAACTGCAACCAGACCAACCTGCCGACAGGACCCCCGAGGACACGTGGCAAGCGGTCGCATGATCGCATAGCCAAAATTAGGGCTATGCAATCATGCGATAGCCTATTATAGGCTGCCACATGTCTACCTCCAGGATCATACCACAGAAGCCAAACCCTCCAGAGGATCGGACGGTTGTCATAAAAGTGCATAGCCCTGACAAAACCTTTGCGATTTAATGACAACCATTGATCTTCTGACACGTGAGGACCCACTATGCCTTCGGAAAAATAGGTCCCACCACCATCGCACTTGCGCACTTAGCAAAGAAAACTGCCAGGCAGCTGCACAGGACACGAGACCCACATGGCCACATGGCAAGCGGTCGCATGATCGCATGTCAGAAAAGTCTGACATGCGGCCATGCAACAGTCAATAGGGAAGAATCCTATGAAAATTCAGGCCCACCATCATTGCACCTATGCAGTTAGAGAAAACACTGGCAAACAGGGAACTAAGCGGTCGAAAACACACAAAGCTTTCACAACAGCAAAGGATCGAAAACACACAAGGTTTTCAACATGTCAACAGATAAGCGCACAAAGCAGGAAGCACAGGGTCGAAAACAATGCAGGTCAAAAACACACAGACCAAAAACATCATGCAGTTTTTGAAAACACTGTGGGTTTTCGACACTGAGGCAGATTTTGACAATTTTTTCCAGCAGGCTCAAAAATTCGAATAACTTTTGGGTTTTGGCGATTCAGCACATGCAAATTAGACCAAAGCAAGGCGACAACATGAAGCACACAGGGCAGGAGGCAAAAACAAAGCTTGCAGAGAAAATAGGCCATTTTCAAAAGGTTTTGCAATGACAGGAAAATGGACTAACAGATGGTGTCATAGTTGAGCTTGTGAACAAGATTATGTCTTATAAATGAAATCTAGTAAAACAAAGATGCTACTATTCCATGACTTACAAAGATGAAACTATCATACTACTTTCATTAAATAAGCTCAGCTCTTATAAATGGTTCAATTTTATACATGTTTATAGTCAGTGGTTTTATTGACTTAGTGAAAATTAAAACATTAAAACAAAGGAGGAATATTGATTGTTTGATACAAAAGGGTCCAAACTTTATCTTGAAGCCATCACATCATACAATTCCTATTATGACACTAAGAGGGCTCCTCAAGGTGTTGGGAAACCTACATTCACAGTGGTATATAGTTGTTAATAGGGGTAGGTTTACATATCATAAGCTTGGAAATATAACCGTAGGAGAAAAAAGAACTAGCTCAAACATGAAAACATTATGGTCCTTTATATGATATTCCTCCTCCAGCCAAATTAAGAGCACTAATTGCTAAAGAAATTCCAAATAATCATAGATTCTTCTGTCAAATTATATAGTTAATGAACTGAAAAAAAGGGTAACCGGGATAGCTCATCATACCATACAAATGTCTTGCACGACGCTCATTTCTTATGAACTTTTAAAATAACATGTGGTTCCCTTTATCAACACAATATCCTAGCAAATTCACAAGATTTTTGTCATGTAACCTTCAAATAGAAAAACTTACAACAAACTAATTGATAGCTTTCAGCCTATAAATGATTAAAATACATATTATGTGTACTACAAGTGAAAGGCTTGGGACGAAGAGAATGTGAAAAATGAATAAACCTTTATTTCCTAATTTTATATTATAAAATATATAGTAGGTTATAAGCATATCATATATTGATTTACAAGGTGACTCAGATTTTAGTCTAAATAGACTATGTTAAACATGCACCCGAGAAAAGAAATATGGCATATATTTTAACTAAGAATGACAATATATAAGATGTTTCTCTAGGAATGTTTTCTTTTAAGAAATACTAAAATACCAAGTAAGTAAGCTTAGTTCTGATCAGTAAATACATGGTTGAATTAGTGAAGATAAGAGTTGATGGAAACATATATGGTATGATACATGGATACAGTGCGTCTAGAAGATTCCCATATAGATATGGCAATTATAAATACATATTTATACACAATTATTTATACATGTAAGTGTATGTGGAGTCATTGGCTTCATAGGCTTGTAGAGTGATTTCCAGTAAATGTTTGAGCTCTAGTGATACAAAAATATCTTCCATCCCAAGCACTACCCATTCAATCAAGATCTTTATGTGTGATGCAAAAATCTCACTCGTTCTATTCACCAACTAGCACTGGAAAACTATTTGGGAACTAATACAAATAGAACTCCCTAGGTCTATACAAACACAGCTTAGGGTTTTATCTCTAAATACAACAACACAACCACAAGAAGAGTATCAAAATTAGGGCCAAATTTTACTCCATTAAATCATCATAAAGTACCAAAATTAGGGCCAATTTTCACTATTCACCTCTGTAGGATTGGTTGAAATAGCTTCCCTTTACATGGAAATCATAGAGTTTTTTGTCCTTATTGTCAACCATGAACACATGAACCGTCATTTTCAGTTGAAACATCGACGGTTTCTTTGCAATAAAGAGAAAACTCTGCTCATCAAAGTTGTAGCTCTTGAAAGCCTCCCATTGGTCGTTCATTGAAAATGTCTATAATACAACGAAATCAAACCCTGAAATTTAATTCACTAACATTAATTAGGGTTTGATTTTACATTTTGTTTCATGGTGAGTAGGGGATTTCTGGTAGCGTCCTGCAGATTGCAACAGTTGTGGAGGTTGAGTACTTTCCAGAAACAAAGTAGGAACTTCTGGAAAGAAGGCAAGAGCTTCCAGAAAAAATGCTTGTTGCTCTACAGATATAGCCCAACTGAGAAATGAATGGAAAAGAAATAAAACTACCAAGATTCGAACCTGCAACCTATTTCAACAAATTTTGAGAGAAATCTATGTCGGGTGAAAATTACAGAGGATAGAATGTATGTATAAATATTAATTATATTTATAAATGTAGGGAATCTCTCCTTAATTTCAGCTCCATTATCTTGACAATAAATTTAAAAAAAACACTGAAAATTAGGGCCTTCTAGCTATTAAATTGATGAGTTGTTATGCATGTATGCAAAATCTATTATTAGAGACCGCACGTCTAACTACTTCACACAATGCAACCTACTCCCAAGGAAAGACATCCTAAGCCTAATTGAACAAAAGAACAAACTAGAAATTCCATGAGACAAGTGATGCTAAAAAGCACTATCTGAAATTATCGTCGTGAGGAGCTTTGTGAGCCATCTACAGAGTATACCTGTGTCCAAATGCAAATAGAAAAATCTAGAATTCCCTGAGCAGCAACTGCCCATGCCCTGCTATAAATGCACTCTCTGCAATATGCATAGAAAAGGAGGATAGACATTAAGAACATTTAATGCAAAGTCCTCCGTTATAGTATTTTTTTCCTAATTTTTGTTTCAAAAATTAATTTTTCTCCCTACCTTTTTTTAATTTAAAAAAAAATAGAAATTATAAACTATACAACAACTTTAGAACTTAAAATAATTCTAAAATCTGATTGGTTAGATTAATTGCATTTTAGCATGTAATGAATGCAATAGTTTACCTGCCTATGAGAGGAACTAATAAACATAAAAATATCTGCAATACATACATAAATCAGAAAATTTATTCCTTACAAAAACTACAAAACTTAAAAACAGAACATAAATTTATAAATTATTAGAATGCCAACTCAATCGAATTTTCCTCAAAAATATTGCGGACCAAAGCCTATATTCTTGTTTGGGCGTTCATTTCACCACCTCGAAGAAAGAGCTTGGTTAGCCTAGACAAGGTAAACTCACCATTGGTGGATGGTATTCGCTACTTACATCAATCATTTTTACTTTATTACATTGTCAAATGTGGTGGACCTTGCCATTTAGTATTCTCGAGGTAGCTTCCTTTCTAAGTTTACCCCAAATTTCACCGACATTAAGATTCCACGAAAAACTTTCTTTGAAATTTTCTGAAACGAAGTTTCCATGACACAACGACGAACCCAAGAGTCGTCGGCAGTCAAGCTGCAACGGTTCCTTAACATTATCATTCCTGTGGGCAAAACAAACGATTCGATATCTTTGGCCGTACCAGAATTGCAGGCTGATTTATTTGTTGTTGGTTTCACATTTGTCTTTGAAAAGCCTGCGTTACAGACCGTATGACAGAGGATATTGAAGACGGAACTATTCACGACACTACACGGGCATAATATTTTTATTTAGTTGTAGATCAGTAAATAAATAAATCTATTTTTTAAAATTTATTTGAATAAAATATTAGTAAAATATATAAAAATAAAATATTGAAAACAAAAATTTAAAAGTTACAATTTTAACTTTTTATGTGAATCATTTGTATGGTGGGTGAGTTGTGTGCTAAAAAATTATTCATTATTTTTGTATTAAAAATGGTAAGAAAAATGCAATTGACACCAAGAGAAATTATGCAGAGTGGACGGAATTTTCTCCACAATGTGTGGCCACGTTTGTAATCGCAATGGTTAATTGTCCTATTTCTCCCATCCTCACAATTAATTTGAGTGGTACAAGGTGAAAAGAATCGTTGAGATGTCTGACAACGTGTTGCTTCGTACTGTCAAACATGTTGAGCTTACCATTAGCTGATCAGATGAATGGGCCAAATGATTTGAATCATCTTGCATTCCTTTACAACACTACCCACCATGAGATGGAAATATCAGGTCGATGCGTTTCATTATATGAAACACCTTTGACTTTAATTTTCACAATTTTTACTTATTTTAATTTTCATTAAAAAAATTAATCTCAAATAGAATTCTTGATTATTATTATTATTTAAAAAATTAAATAAATTCTATTTATTTTTTACCTTTAATTTTAATTATCATTCCTACTTTTATTTTAATCATAATTTTTACTTATTTTAATTTTCAAAAAAAAAATTTATTAACTTAAAATAAACTAAAATTTAAGCACCAACGTAAGATATAAAACAAAAAGCTTAAAAAGAACGAAGATGCATTAAATTTGTATTAATTTATTTTTACATTTGATTTTACCAATTTTCAAACGGACTTTTCTTATGCAAATGACGTGTACTGTCCACGGTGTGTCTTAGAGAGTTGAGATCACTCTCTAAGAATATTTGACAGTCATATTCAAGTTATTTATAATGTCTTATAATAGAATTTATTGTACATGGAAAAAAAATCATTGCAATGGGGACATATGGGTCAAAGTTTAAGATGAATAAAAATTTATGGGGTATATAATTTTTATTGCATGTCAAAATACAACAAAATAAATCATTGGAATACTCATGAAAATGATACATGGAAGGATGTTGACTTTAAGCACTATCTTGCAATGACCACTCCATCTAGACATTGAAAAGCATATAAGAGAATATTCCAATAAATACCCTGTGTTAAGATTTTAAAATTGGACATAATTATAACCACTAAACTAACTATGTAAAAAAGGGATAAAAGTAAAAGAACAAATTGCTTCTACATAGAAAGATAAAGCTATTTTTCTAGTATATAAATTGTAAGATTTTCTTTGATAAAATTGAAATAAGACCACACTTGGGACAAAAATATGGTATCCTCTAAAATGAAAAATAATACTAGATCTATCATTGATTATTGTCGTTAGAAATTTACTATTATAATAGTCATCAAATTTATTACTAATGATTAGAATATACCCCTTCAATTGGTTTTATATAAAGGATGTTGAAATTAAAGAAAATATAGAATTATGTGGAGCTACCAAATTATGTAATTAATTCATATTTAATTATTAAAGGAAAACTCATATGCATTGCAAATAAGAAGAATTCAAGGAATATTTCAACTTGAACTAATGAAAGTAGTATAACTTTGCATCACATAATCTAAAATATTTGAATGTCTAATTATTAGTTCCTACTTACGACAGGGAAATTTATGCATTCGTTAGGGTCGTGATATGCAATTTCTTTGACCAATAAAATTTTAGAATTTATCCAACTCTAAAGTATGTAATATAGTTTGTTATTTTTTTTTATTTTTTTAAAGTTAGAAAATGGCTATTTATTTGAGCTTGTATTGTCTCTCACAAAAAAACGTAAGTAAAAAAATCAATTTTCGAAATCAAAACTAGAAGGAAATTAAAAAATTCAAAGTATAGTTGAGTGCTTTTGGCACAAATATCATCAAATGAAAGGTTGTTGGTCCCTTTGCAATAAAATGTGCACTAATAAAAGACTTGTACGACTTCTTATATGGATCATTTGCTGCATTTTCTTTTATCAATATTCTCAAGAGAACATCATTTTCACACCATCTCCATTCTGAAATTCATGTTCTTGAGAATAATGACTATTTGTGGCTATTGATAGAGCTCTGCTCTTGCAGAGATCTTTTTAATGGGAAAACATCACATCAAATATTTTCTATTGTTTTTGTTGCTTTCTTTCTAGATTTTTGTATTTTGTTAACCCATTTACGAACATTAACTGTAACTAATTGGGTCTTTTTTTTATCCTATTGACAGACATGAGCAGAAGAAGAAGGAAAATATTTATCATCAGTAAGATTTTCTTTTATTTGAGCTTTTGGATGTTTATTAATTTTGTGAACAACCAACACCTTCTATGTTATTTGGGGCTTTAGCTATTTTCCTGGTATTTTTTGTTAGGAATAGTCCCAAGAGATAACTGAGGGGGGGGGGGGGGGGGCGCAGGGGAGTGAATCAGTTATCTCAAAGATTCAATTCTTTATCCAAATTAGTACATAAGAACATTGAGCATAACCACAATAAGATAACACTTAACACAACACTAGAATTTTGGTTACGGGGAAACCCAAATAGGTAAAAATCCCGATGGGAATTAGCACCCAATATAAACTGCACTAGAGTATAATGATCCTTGTTAGAAGATCTTACAATCCTGTTAGGAGTTTATCTTTACAATCCATGAAGTACAATGACCTGGTCAAAGGTCGGACCCTGTTAGGAGTCTTGAATAAATAACCCTGTTAAAGGTGAGGACACATTGTCTGAGAGCACACTACTCAAATGGTGAAGGTTGCAACCTTCTACACAATAGATGTACACTATATCTGGTTCTTGGTGAACTGTGAATTAGACCTGTTGTCTTGATCAGTTCCAATGAATAGCATACACTCTCTTCTTCTTCACATAGATCTTCAACTAATGATTGATATGGCTTTACTAGCTCAATACTTTTGCACCTTCTTACACTGCTTCCATAATTCACAATCAGCAATCACAACTGACTGACTATAAGTAGCCTTCTCCAAAATATATAATCAAGTCAGCCTGTTAGAACCTTCTTTAAATCATATTAGAGAAATAATACAACTCTCCAACAACAAATCCAATGGCTATTCTAAGCACGCAACACAAATAGGACCATGCAACCCAATACGAGTAGACGTGTCGCTTCACACTGCCGGCTCCACCAAATTACCTCAAAATTTACTCTCAAGTTGAAATACATTATGCGCTCTTAACCAAACAACCTTAGCTCATAACCAAACATGAAACCAAACACACATACCATAATGATACGCGCAACCACAGAAACAATATGCATACTGTCGGCTCTCAACAAATAATCTCCTGAAACTGTAACTGGCAAATAGAAACATCATAGCTCAACTTCAACTGCACAACTAATTTTTCACTCATGAACATAGCTCCATTATTATGTCTACAACACAAAAATAGGCTCCATAGTAACCATACTATGAATTACATACGAAACTCTACTTGCAACACTGTCAGGAACACTACTATTACAAACAACTGCACAACTATCTGCACTTAGGATCAACCTTTGCGTCTATGATATCATGTTGATAACATATATCCATACAACATATGTTCAAGGTTCTCTGCATATAACTTCAACGCACACTACTTACCATATGTTGTCATCAATGACAAACATACAGTCAACACTGGCTTGCTAGAAAATCTTCAACATTTTTTAAAGATTAACTCTATAATCAGTTAATATTGTATGTATTATTTGGGAATTTTAGATATTTTCAAATACCAATCTTTTATTTTTTTCTATAGCTCTAAGGTACCTTCTTTCAAGCTTCTTTATATAGTTGAATGTTGTTTGCCCAAAAATATTATGGGAACTTTATAGTCATATGGGCTAAACTTTTATAGCATCCACACACCATTGAATGAAGATTAACTTCTTCCCCCACTAGTCTTTTTCTCTTCTTTAACCACCATTTTCTTGCAGGAATGCAGGAGATGCAGCGATCATAGAAGCTCTTTTCAAAGTAGCTCCTCCTCCATTTCCTTCTAACTTAGGCTCTTGTCCATTGACCTCGGTTTTATTTCTTTTATCTTGATCTTGGGCAGGTCGTTTGTCTCCATCTAGTTGAGACTATGCGGGTTACGACTTTTGGTTATGGGTTCTTTAAAGATTTTAGGGTTTGAATAATTTTACCCACAAATTGGATCCTCGTGCTGGATGCAAAGTGTCCTAGTCTGAATGTTAAAAAAGGTGCCTCTTGTCCAAAGGTCACCTTCTGGTTATGGGTTTTTGAAAAGATTTTAGGGTTTGAATAATTTTCCTATTTCTAAATTATTACCCACAATTTGGATCATTCTGCTAGATGTAGAGTGCCCCTCTCTCAATGTTAATAATGGTGCATCTTGCCCAAGGGCCTCCGATTATGGGTTTTTGCAAATATTTTCAGATTTGAATAATTTCCCTATTTATAAACTCTTACCCTCAAATGGGATCGATGGGATCCTTCTACTGGATGCAAAGTACCCTAGTCTCAATTTTTGGTTAGTTAACATAATGTTTGGTTTCTTTCAAATTAATTCCCTACTAGGTTACAAATAAAAAGTTTATATAGAAATTTGATTCTAGATGTAGATAGGAGCAGTGCAGGTTGTATCACATGAGTCTTGTTACACTACAATTGAAGGTCTTGTTTACTTTTTTTATTGTACTCTTGTTGGAATAAGGTATGTTTGTAGAAGCCTTTATTTATGTTCATTTTGATTTAAGTCAATGGTTTGGAAATATCTATTCAAGATTTGGTGAAGGCACTAGCATTGATTTTGGTAGCAAGAAGAGAGGACATCCTCCACGTAGGAAATGTGGGTGATAATACTATTTATTTTCTAAGTTTGTAGAGTGAGAAATTCACTAATTGAAGATATACATTAACGATGGTGTTGGGCATTTATCCATAGGAGAGATGCATGGGAAGTCTTCTAGAGGCACTAGTAATATTTTCTTTTCTGCATCTCTATATGCATGTTCTCAAATCACAGCCTGCATGTATTTACTGTTGCATTAAAAGTCATTTTGTGAGAAAAATGTTGAAAATGTTGCACTGATCTCATTATTCTTTTAGTGGGTAAGTGCACAAAGATGGGGGACCAAAAAGATGCCACTTTTCTTTTTGGTCCCCCATCGCAAATAGTGTGCATGCACTAAAGGGCGTGCACGTGCATGCTTTGGAAAACTTAGTGTTTTCCAAAGGGTGTACGCCCTTTTGAAAAAGTTATATATTTTTGCTACACGCGGGTTTGAGCTCATTTTGCTTTCTCAAACCCGCATTTTCAGCTAAGAGGATATTTGAAAGTGCGCACGCCCTATTATAGTTGTTTGTGAGTCGATTATTTTTGTTCATCCATCTATCAAATGGCTCCACGGTGTCGTCAAGTTCGATCCAGGAGAAGAGGTAAATGTTTTTACAACTTATCATGCCTCTTATTTGTTTTAAAATTTTTGTTTTGTTGCAATTTGTTTTTGTTTAAATTTGTTTTGTTCAAATTTGTTTTTGTTTAAATTTGTTATGTAATCAATATTTTAAAATGTAGTTTTTTTAATTGCCAGGAAGAAATAATCTCCCTCCACCAAACCCTCCGTCTCCTCATGAAGAACTGAATGAAGAAAGAAATGAAGAAAATGAACCTCAATTACCTCCACCAATCGGGAAACCTCCTCTTGGAACACAAAAAAATTTGTTGAACCAAATTGAAAGAGGGCAAAAAGAATTAGAATCTTTAATTAATAGGTTAAAAGATTCTAGTGATACAAATCCCGGAAGGGCAAGACTTGCAAAATCATTGGAAGCAATCTTGACCCACGTAAGCATAGTTAGTGGGCAAATTAATTTATGGCAGGATAAAAGAGAAGAACAAAAATAATATTATGTAAATAAATTATCTTATGCGGACATAAAAAAAAAAAAAATCACAAAAGATGACATTTGCCAGCTATTTAAAAAACCAGGGGACGCAAATACTATTAGAACTACAACAAGGAGGTTCCCAATTCATTGGTGCATAAATGAAGACATTAAAAACAATTTTTGGGAGAGATGGTGGATGGTCTTTGATTCGCCTCCTTGTAACAATCATGAAGTTCCTATATATTTCTTGAGGAAACTCTATTGCAAGTTTGTACTCATGGTGGTGCCAAATTATTTTGACATGTTGGATTCTCAGGGTAGAGGAGGGGGTTCATCATTTGATCGAGCAGGGGCACATCATGACCCTAACGCACCTAGGGTTGTTAGTGGCAAGCCACCGTTGGATCATGTTAGTATTCCTTCCGTTGTGAAGGAACATGTAGAGGCAGACACACTAGGCACGATTAGTGCTCTGCAATAGAATCTCATTCAGTGCGCCACTCCTTTAGTTGAGGGTGACTATGGTCAATCCTCGAGGGGGCATATTTATCGGTCATGTGGATGCTTGTGCACATTTGGTACTAGCGAGAGAGAGCAAGAGGATTTTGGATTGATGACTGATAACTTTCTAAATACGACATTTGGCATTGACACACGGGTAAATATTTCCAAGTTCATTAAATTGCTTTGATCATATTTCATTTATAAAAGAATAACTATTTAATTTAGTATCTATTTTTTATGATGAAAATTCAAGGCAAGAGTGTTAGTGGCGGTGGCGGTGGCAGTGGAAGTGGCAATGATCCTAATGTCCCCTTTTACACATCGTCGTCAATTGCACAAGTATGTATCGAATAAAACATTTAATTAACATATTTGATTATTATGTAATTATATGAATAATTGTATCCTAACTTATTGTGCATGTGCATTAGATGTGCACTGGTGGACCATCGACGTTCACAACAGACAGTGAAGGGCATCGTGCAACTTTCCTTGAGGTATCATTATTTGCATATCAATTGGATTTACTTGATAATATTTAATTAATGAATGAATGACTAAATTACTAGACAAATTATGATCAAAATCCAGAGGCACGATGATTACATTCTTTCACCTGAGTTTGTGAGGTCACCATTGAGTCCACAGATATACATGTAATAATGCATTATAATTAACATGTCAGTAGTACGTTCTTACATGAATGGTTATCTTATAATTTTCCATGTACATGTGCACTAGTTGAATGTTGGAGCTTCGACTTCGACACTGCACACCGAAGGATGCGATGGAACCTTCATGGAGGTATCATTTACTCATTAGTAGGGTTGTAAAAAATATATGTAATCTTGAGAACTGCATAATTTACTTTTTTTGTTTCATTTTCAGCTTTTGACATCAGAGACTCCTCCTTCTATCTGTGATACTTTGGATCGTGGAGTAGCTGCAACAGTAGCTAGTTCTGAAGCACTGACTGAGGTATGAAAGAGATCAGTTAACTTTAATTGTTATTTTAATAGTTTGTATTGAATTTTATAATGATATCCATGTATGTATTTTAATTATTATTTTGATCATTGTTGTAGGGACTTATGACTCCAGATCGCCAGCATGCACCTTCGGTGGATGAACATAGTGACTATTTGCTAGCGGTAAGCCAATATTCAATTTTCTGTCATTGTATAATTCAATTTTGATGTATATTAGTTATCTCTATCTAATTATTTTTTTATCAGGTCGAGCTACAGAAGAGTCTAGACAAGAGGACGAGTGAGCGCACTCAAAAGACTACGACATCCACTGCATCTCCATCGACGCGATGATCGAAGATAGCTCGGGATTTGTTTTCTTCCCCTAGTGGGAAAGGACTAGATTAGGGATATGGATTGTATGCCTAAATGGCATTAGTGGACATATTTTTTGTATATTGTATCAGTGATACGTTGTACATCCATTTGGCTTTGAGGAAGCTAGTTTTACTGTATTGAATATATTCAATGTATGACATTATTGGACATATATATTTGACTTCATGCCCTACGAATATATATTTTTAATATTTCAGGTATGTAATTCATGTGTTTGGTGTATTGATGTATACTAAATTATGTTTATGTTCATGTCTTTGCTTTGTAAATTTCCCATGCCTTATAGTTATGCTTGTATGTTTAACTTGCTGACTGTGCTACAAATGCCAATCATTGTCCTCAATAACAATCAATTCCTTAACTTTAATAATAACAAAAGTAATGAAATGAATGCATAAATGTATAAATATAATATGTAAGAAGCCTAAGTGGCTCTTGTTCTTGCAATGATAATTTTTTAAAGAAATTCTGACAAATCCGGATACTAATGCTTCAACAATTTATTTATAGCTTGGTTGAAAATTCTTCATTTAAATTTCAAGACATTTGATAAATTGAACTCCATGTTCATTATTATAATTTCTAATATTTCATAATCTCCTCAAATTAAAATAACATTCATGCACCTGTTATTTCATCTGCTATGACTAAAAGTATAATCTCCAGCTGAAATTGCTCACGCAACTCCTGTTATTGAATTTGTGGCTACTGGAATGTAATAGAAAAGCATCAACTCACACACACAATAATGTTATCAAACCCACGCCTACTGGGAAGAACTGTTTGCAGAAGACTTACGCCTGGCAGAGAATTGAAAGACCCAACAGTTATGATAATTAAGTGTAGTTGCCTCAATCTCTGTATTAAAACCTTCGAACAACAAACCTCATGCCGTTAATTCATAGCACTACCAGAAACACACCCAGATTTTCTAGTTGCCCACCACTTTCAAAACTCAATGGCATTCTTAGTATTATTTGATGGCACAAGACTCCATCTCACAACATAGTGCCTGGAAGAATGAACGTTCTTCTTGGCAATTAAACCCTAGTCTCCTTAGCATTTCAAACCATTACAAAATTCTCCATTTCATCAAAATATAACATAATCAATGAAATCCATTTTCGCAAGTTGAAGGCTTTTTAAGCAAAAATTCAATCTTCTTCATCACACCAAACTCCAGCTTCAAATACACACTTCTCACTTAAGTGCCTTGAAGCATCAAGCACACACTTTTTAATTAGAACATCAAGTAACATGATAATAAATTAAGCCAAGCTTAATTGTATAAGATATGAAGACAGATGCACATTATGAACCCAACTGAAGAAGAATGAAGATCAAACCGAAATCCAATTGCCTTGCCTAAAATAGGAGCCACTAACTAACTTACTATAAATAGTAAGTGCACACAGAGATCCCCTAAACATTCCATCAGCTCACGGGAATTGCATTAATGAACTGACAATAGCAAGCACAGGTACTTGCTAAATCGGGGACATTACATAATATAAGGATTCTTGGGGTACCGTAATGTTGGCAAGAGTTCTTTTATTAATAAGATTACTATGACAGATGTGGATGTGCAACCATATGCTTTTACAAACTAACTTCTAATTGTCCCCTAACTAACTAATTGTTAATGACAAACACTAGAATACATATTTGCACTCATCCTACTGCTCACCCCGGAGTCGTCGGTGTCATTCGTACAATTGTGTGTGCCAAAAAAGATTGTCAGTAGCATTTATTCGACCATTCAAAGTTGTTGGAACAAATGGTTCGATGCTACGACTGACGGTTTGAAAGATACGCAACGTTGGCCGTTTCAACTGAGGAATACTTTGAGTTCTAACACTGACCGAGAATGTGTTTCCGAATTTAAAATAAGTTGAATCTCTGAAAACTAAGATAGGATTTTGTAGACCTTGGCAACATAGTCCCACAGCACCTTACGGATTGACTCTACCTCGTACGAGCTCTGAGATATGACCCCACAAAGATCGTTGATTTCATGCTTAAGGGACCTTGAGGGACACTTCAGCACGGAGTCGTTGGCGGTGTTCGAATGACTATGCATGGTGAACGAGGTTGCCACTAGCATTTACCCAGCCATTCAGAGTTGTTGGAACAGACGGTTCGATGCTACGACCGATAGTTCGAAAGATACGCAACATTGGCAATTTCAGCTGAGGAACACTATGAGTTCTAACACCGACCGAGAATGTGTTGTCAAATTTAAAATAAGTTGAATCTCTAAAAACTAAGAGAGGCTTTTTTAGGCCTTGGCAACATGGTCCCGTAGCACCTAATGGATTGATTCTACCTCGCACGAGCTCCGACATATGACCCCACAAAGATCATTGATTTCATGCTTAAGAGACCTTGAGGGACACTTCAGCACGGAGTCATCGGCGGCATTCAAACAACTGTGCATGGTGAAAGAGGTTGTGGCTAGCATTTACCTGGCCATCTGGAGCTTTTGGAATACATGATTTGATGCCATAACCGACGGTTTGAAAGATATGCAACATTAGCCATTTCAGCTGAGGAACAGTATGAGTTCTAACACAGACCGAGAATGTGTTGCTGAATTTAAAATAAGTTGAATCTCTAAAAACTAAGAAAGGCTTTTGTAGGACCCAGCAACACAGTCCCATAGCACTTGACAAATTGATTCTACCTCACACGAGCTCCGAGATATGACCCCGCAAAGATCACTAATTTCATGCTTAAGGGACCTTGAGGGACACTTCAACACGGAGTCGTCGGCGGCGTTCGAATGACTATGCATGGTGAATGAGGTTGCTACTAGTGTTTACCCAGCCATCTGGAGCTGTTGGAATAGATGGTTTGATGCTACGACCGACGGTTCGAAAGATATGCAACATTAGCTGTTTCAGCTAAGGAACACTTTGAGTTCTGACACCGACCGAGAATGTGTTGCCAAATTTAAAATAAGTTGAATCTCTAAAAACTGAGAGAGGCTTTTGTAGGCCTCGGCAACATGGTCCTATAGCACCTGATGGATCGATTCTACCTCACACGAGCTCTGAGATATGACCCTGCAAAGATCATTGATTTCATGCTTAAGGGACCTTGAGGGACACTTCAGCACAGAGTCGTCAGCGGCGTTCGAATGACTGTGCATGGTGAACAAGGTTGCCACTAGTATTTACCTGACCATCTAGAGCTATTGGAATACACGGTTCATTGCTACGACTGACGGTTCAAAAGATATGCAACGTTGGCCATTTCAGCTGAGGAACACTGAGTTCTGACACTGACCGAGAATGTGTTACCAAATTTAAAATAATTTGAATCTCTAAAAACTAAGAGAGGCTTTTGTAGGACCTAGCAACACAGTCCCGTAGCACCTAATAGATCAATTCTACCTCACATGAGCTTTGAGATATGACCGCACAAAGATCATTGATTTCATGCTTAAGGGACACTTCAGCACGGAGTCGTTGGCAATGTTTGAACGACTGTGCATGGTGAATGAGGTTTCCACTAGCATTTACCTGGCCATCTGGAGCTGTTGGAACAAACGGTTTGATGCTACGACTGACGGTTCGAAAGATACGCAACGTTGGCCGTTTCAGCTGAGGAACACTTTGAGTTCTGACATCGACCAAGAATGTGTTGCCAAATTTAAAATAAGTTGAATCTCTAAAAACTATGACAGGCTTTTGTAGGCCCCGGCAACATAGTCTCGTAGCTAATGAATCGATTCTATGTCGCACGAGCTCTAAGATATGACCCCGCAAAGATCACCGATTTCATGCTTAAGGGACCTTGAGGGACACTTCAGCACGGAGTCGTCGACGGGGATCGAACGACTATGCGTGGTGAATGAGGTTGCCACTAGAGTTTACCTGGCCATTTGGAGCTGTTGGAACTGATGGTTTGATGCTACGACTAATGGTTCAAAAGATACACAACATTGGCTATTTCAGCTAAGGAACACTATGAGTTCTGACACCGACCGAGAATGTGTTGCCGAATTTAAAATAAGTTGAATCTCTAAAAACTGAGAGAGGCTTTTGTAGGCTCTGATAACATGGTCCCGTAGCACATAATAGATTGATTCTACCTCTCACAAGCTCTGAGATATGACCCTGCAAAGATCACTGATTTCATACTTAAGGGATCTTGAGGGACACTTTAGCATGGAGTCGTCGGCGGTGTTCGAACGGCTGTGCGTGGTGAATGAGGTTTCCACTAGCATTTACCCATCCATCTGGAGCTGTTGGAACTTATGGTTCGATGCTACGACCGACAATTCAAAAGATACGCAACGTTGGCCGTTTCAGCTAAGGAACACTTTGAGTTCTGACACCTACTGAGAATGTGTTGCCGAATTTAAAATAAGTTGAATCTCTGAAAATAAAGACAGGATTTTGTATGCCCTAGTAACATGGTCCCATAGCACCTAACAAATTGATTCTACCTCACACGAGCTCTGAGATATGACCCCGCAAAGATCGCCGATTTCATGCTTAAGGGACCTTGAGGGACACTTCAGCACGAAGTCGTCAACGGGGATCGAACGACTATGCATGGTGAATGAGGTTGCCACTAGAGCTTACCTAGCCATCCGGAGCTATTGGAACTGATGGTTCGATGTTATGACCGAAGGTTTGAAAGATACGCAACGTTGGCCATTTCAGCTGAGGAACACTTTGAGTTCTGACACCGATCGAGAATGTGTTGCCGAACTTAAAAGAAGTTGGATCTTTGAAAACTGAGCCAAGCTTTTGTAGGCCCAGCAACATGGTCCCGTAGCACCTAATGAATCGATTCTACATTGTACGAGCTCCGAGATATGACCCTGCAAAGATTGCTAATTTCATGCTTAAGGGACCTTGAGGGACACTTCAGCACGGAGTCGTCGGTGGGGATCGAACAACTGTGCATGCTGAATGAGATTGCCACTAGTGTTTACCCGGCCATCCAAAGCTATTGGAACTGACAATTCGATACTATGACTGATGGTTCGAAAGATACGCAATGTTGGTCATTTCAGCTAAGGAACACTTTGAGTTCTGACACCGATCGAGAATGTGTTGCCGAACTTAAAAGAAGTTGAATCTCTGAAAACTAAGATAGGCTTTTGTATGCCCTAGTAACACGGTCTTGTAGCACCTGATGAATTGATTCTACATCGAATGAGCTCTGAGATATGACCCCGCAAAGATCATCAATTTCATGCTTAAGGGACCTTGAGGGACACTTCAGCATGGAGTCATCGGTGGGGATCGAACGACTGTTCATGCCGAATGAGGTTGCCACTAGCGTTTACCCAGCCATTCAAAGCTATTGGAACTGATGGTTCAATGCTATGACCGACAGTTTGAAAGATACGCAACGTTGGTCATTTCAACTGAGGAAGACTTTGAGTTCTGACACAAACCGAGAATGTGTTGCCGAACTTAAAAGAAGTTGAATATCTAAAAATTGAGATAGGATTTTGTAGGCCTTGACAACATGGTCTTGTAGCACCTAACAAATTGATTCTACGTCACATGAGCTCTGAGATATGACCCCGCAAAGATCACCAATTTCATGCTTAAGGGACCTTGAGGGACACTTCAGCACGGAGTCACCGATGGGGATCGAACGACTGTGGGTGCCGAATGAGGTTTCTACTAGCATTTACCCAACCATCTAAAGCTATTGGAACTAATGGCTGGATGCTATGATCGACGGTTTGAAAGAGACGCAACGTTGGTCGTTTCAGTTGAGGAACACTTTGAGTTCTGACACCGACCCAAGAATGTGTTGCTGAACTTAAAAGAAGTTGAATCTCTAAAAATTGAGATAGGATTTTGTAGGCCCCAAAAACATGGTCCCATAGCACTAACAAATTGATTCTATGTCACACGAGCTCTGACATATGACCCCGCAAAGATTGTCAATTTCATGTTTAAGGGACCTTGAGGGACACTTCAGCACGGAGTCGTCAGTGGGGATCGAACGACTATGCATGGTGAATGAGGTTGCCACTAGTGTTTACTCGGCCATCCAAAGCTGTTGGAACTGATGGTTCGATGCTACGACTAATGGTTCAAAAGATACGCAATGTTGGTCATTTCAGCAGAGGAACACTTTGAGTTCTGACACCGACCGAGAATGTGTTGCCAAACTTAAAAGAAGTTGAATCTCTAAAAACTGAGATAGGCTTTTGTAGGCCCTGACAACATGGTCCCGTAGCACCTGATGAATCGATTCTACCTCACACGAGCTCTAAGATATAACCCCGCAAAGATCACCAATTTCATGCTTAAGGGACCTTGAGGGACACTTCAGCATGGAGTCGTCAGCAGTGTTCGAATGACTATGGGTGCCAAATGAGGTTGCCACTAGCATTTAACTGGCCATTCGGGGCTATTGGAACTGACAGTTCGATGCTACGACTGACGGTTTGAAAGATACGCAACGTTGGTTGTTTCAGCTGAGGAACACTTTGAGTTCTGACACCGACCGAGAATGTGTTGCCGAACTTAAAATAAGTTGAATATCTAAAAATTGAGATAAGCTTTTGTAGGCCCCGACAGCACGGTCCCGTAGCACCTAATGGATTGATTCTACCTCGCACAAGCTCTGAGATATGACCCTGCAAAGATCACTAATTTCATGCTTAAGGGACCTTGAGGGACACTTCAGCACGGAGTCATCGGCGGGGATCGAATGACTATGTGTGGTGAATGAGGTTTCCACTAGCATTTACCCGGCCATCTGGAGTTGTTGGAACTGACGGTTCGATCCTACGACTAATGGTTCAAAAGATACACAACATTGGTCGTTTCAGCTGAGGAACACTTTGAGTTTTGACACTGACCGAGAATGTGTTGCCGAACTTAAAATAAGTTGAATCTCTGAAAACTGAGACAGGCTTTTGTAGGCCCTGGCAACATGGTCCCATAGCACCTAATGAATCGATTCTATGTCACACAAACTCTGAGATATGACCCCGCAAAGATCATCGATTTCATGCTTAAGGGACCTTAAGGGACACTTCAGCACAGAGTCATCGATGGGGATCAAACGACTGTGTGTGGTGAATGAGGTTGCCACTAGCATTTAGCCTACCATCCAGAGCTATTGGAACTAATGATTTGATGCTACAACCGACGGTTCGAAAGATACACAACGTTGGCCATTTCAACTGAGGAACACTTTGAGTTTTGACACCGACCGAGAATGTGTTGCCGAACTTAAAATAAGTTGAATCTTTGAAAACTAAGATAGGCTTTTGTACACCCTGGCAACATGGTCCCGTAGCACCTAATGAATCAATTCTACATCACACGAGCTCAGAGATATGACCCCACAAATATCATCAATTTATTGCTTAAGGGACCTTGAGGGACACTTCAGCACAGAGTCATCAGCGGGGATCGAATGACTGTGCGTGGTGAACAAGGTTGGCACTAGCGTTTACCTAGCCATCCAAAGTTGTTGGAACTGATGGTTCAATGCTACGACCGATGGTTCGAAAGATATGCAACGTTGGCCATTTCAGCTAAGGAACACTTTGAGTTCTGACACCGACCGAGAATGTGTTGTCGAACTTAAAAGAAGTTGAATCTCTAAAAATTGAGATAGGCTTTTGTAGGCCCTGGTAACACAGTCCCATAGCACCTGACGAATTGATTCTATGTTGCACGAGCTCCGATATATGACCCCACAAATATTGCCAATTTCATGCTTAAGGGACCTTGAGGGACACTTCAGCACGGAGTTATCGGCGGGGATCGAACTACTGTGGGTGTCGAACGAGGTTTCCCCTAGTGTTTACCTAGCATTTTGGAGCTATTGGAACTGATGGTTCGATGCTACGATTGACGGTTGGAAAGATATGCAATGTTGGTCGTTTCAGCTGAGGAACACTTTGAGTTCTGACACCGACCGAGAATGTGTTGCGGAATTTAAATGAAGTTGACTCTCTCAAAATCGAGATAGGCTTTTGTAGGCCCCAGCAACATGGTCCTGTATCACCTGATAGATCGATTCTACCTCGCAAGAGTTGCGAGATATGACCCCACAAAGATCATCGATTCCATGCTAAAGGGACCTTGAGGGACACTTTAGCACGGAATCGTCGGTGGGGATCGAACAACTGTGGGTGTCGAAAAAGGTTGCCACTAGCATTTACCCGGCCATTCAAAGCTGTTAGAACTGACGGTTTGATGCTACGACCGACGGTTGGAAAGATACGCAACATTGGCCGTTTTAGTTGAGGAACACTTTGAGTTCTGACACCGACCGAGAATGTGTTGCCGAATTTAAACAAAATTGAATCTCCAAAAACTGAGATAGGCTTTTGTAGGCCCTGGCAACATAGTCCCATATCACCTAACAAATCACTAATACATTTGGGGGCATTTTGCGACGGCTATGTGTCGCAATTGCGACAACTATGTGTCGCAATAGCAACACCCATAGACGTCGCTATTTTTTAGTCGCAAATTGCGACGTCTATGGGTAGCCGTCGCAATTGCAAAACATATCCCGTCGCAATGTGACTA
Organism: Chamaecyparis obtusa; assembly: GCA_027943335.1. NCBI lineage: Eukaryota > Viridiplantae > Streptophyta > Pinopsida > Cupressales > Cupressaceae > Chamaecyparis > Chamaecyparis obtusa. The sequence goes on along the minus strand of BSBK01012144.1, from coordinate 27,533 downwards.
AGATTTGTTAGCAGCATGGGCGTCGCCCCCCCGTCGCATGGCTTCGGAGGGCCGTCGCAATCGCGACGGGCCTCCCAAGCAATTGCGATGGGCGCCTGCATCGCATTACGACGGGTTGCCATCGCAATTGCGATGCCCGTGGGTGGATTAAAAAAAAAAAATTTATTTAATACATTGCTAATGAACCACATTAATGCTTTTTTCTTTCAACAAATGAGGACAACCACTGTAAAGACAACATGATAATGTACACTCACTGTAAGGACAGTCACAAATGAGGACATCTCACAGTGACTGTCCCTAGTGTAATTGCCACTTGAATGTATTGCTATTCAGCCACATTAATGCTTTTCTTCTTCAACAAATGAGGATAGTCACTGTAAAGACAACATGATAATGTACACTCACAGTGAGTGTACATTATCATGTTGTCTTTACAGTGACTATCCTCATTTGTTGAAGAAGAAAAGCATTAATGTGGCTGAATAGCAATACATTCAAGTGGCAATTACACTAGGGACAGTCACTGTGAGATGTCCTCATTTGTGACTATCCTTACAGTGAGTGTACATTATCATGTTGTCTTTACAGTGTCAATATATGCATTATTACTTAAACTGAAGAGTACTCTAAATAATATGTCATTGTGGAGTTCTGATTGCTTCCAATTTGATATACGCTTGTTCTACTTATGTATCCAGCATCATGTAAGAAAAGTTGATGCTTTTAAAATAGATTCATTTAGCCATGAAATGCCTGTGCATGTTACATACAAGATTCCAAGGCCCAAAACTGATTACTCATTATAATTCATGTACAGAATGATAATCAACCACAACGAGGCATGCGTAGGCGCTGCTTAGATTTTGAGGCATCAGAAGCTCGTAGAAGAAACTTGACCAATGGCTCATGGAATGCAACAAACTTATTGCCTAAAACAGGAGCATTGGTAACCACAGATGATGGTTTTGAAAAGAACACTTCACCATCAATGTCACGTGAGGGAACTGCAATTTCTGATGGCAAGCAACTTGTAGTATATAAGAGAGATGCAGGTACAGATGCTGGGAATACATTGCTAATGAACCACATTAATGCTTTTTTCCTTCAACAAATGAGGACAGTCACTATAAAGACAACATGATAATGTACACTCACTGTAAGGATAGTCACAAATGAGGACATCTCACAGTGACTGTCCCTTGTGTAATTGCCACTTGAATGTATTGCTATTCAGCCACATTAATGCTTTTCTTCTTCAACAAATGAGGATAGTCACTCTAAAGACAACATGATAATGTACACGGGCTGTAAGTGTACATTATCATGTTGTCTTTACAGTGACTGTCCTCCTTCAAGTGGCAATTACACAAGGGACAGTCACTGTAAAGGCAACATGATAATGTAGAGAAACGTTGTCATTTGTATTTTCAACAGTGCCGAGAGAGATTCCCTCCGTGAAATCACAGCTACAATTTCTGAGTACGTTGGGTTTATTTTTCTTTTGTCATTATTATATAATCTGGTATTCAGCTGTTACAGAGCTAAAATACCCAGAAATGAGGACATATCTGTGTTGAATTTATTGTTAGCGGCTTTGGTTATTTAGAAGTTTAATTTTATTTGTTCATCTTTCAAGCACAAACGTTTTGTGGACCGTAACATCTTCATTGTTTCGGGTATGCAATGAAATAGCCGTAACTTGCAACTACCTTCACGGTCCTTATGTACATTATCATGTTGTCTTTACAGTGACTGTCCTCATTCAAGTGGCAATTACACAAGGGACAGTCACTGTGAGATGTCCTCATTTGTGACAAGGACAGTCACACATGAGGACATCTCATAGTGACTATCCCTTGTGTAATTGCCACTTGAATGTATTGCTATTCAACCACATTTATGGGCCCGTTTGGACCATAGCACACAGTAGCATCTACAGAGAAGAATATCCCAGGTGTAACAAGTTGTAAGAATATACCAACAGTTCTAAGAAGTTCCCTAGCACATAGTAGCATCTACAGAGAAGAATATACAACATGAGGGCAGCCACTGTAAAGACAACATGATAATGTACACTCATTGTATGTGTACATTATCATGTTGTCTTTACATAACTGTCCTCATTCAAGTGGAAATTACACAAGGGACAGTCACTGTGAGATGTCCTCATTTGTGACAAGGACAGTCACACATGAGGACATCTCATAGTGACTGTCCCTTGTGTAATTTCCACTTGAATGTATTGCTATTCAACCACATTTATGGGCCCGTTTGGACCGCGGCACATAGTAGCATCTACAGAGAAGAATATCCCAGGTGTAACAAGTTGTAAGAATATACCAACAGTTCTAAGAAGTTCCCTAGCACATAGTAGCATCTACAGAGAAGAATATGGGTCAATGAGGTTGACTTCAAAGCCATGCAATCTAATGGTAATAGTAATATCATAATTTGACATACTATCAGAAATACTTCCTAAATAGACTATTCAATCTTATAAGAGATGGATTCATGAGAACTATTATTTATGAAATATGAGTCAATGACTTTAATTAAAAAAATTACACAATCTAATTCTTGTAAAAATATCAAAATTTGACACATTGAAAATACCTTCCAAAAGTATCGTTAATTGATTAATATGAATCACTACTCATGAAATATAATTTTATAAACCTAATCTAAAAACTACACAATAAAAATCTTAATAGAAATATTGTAAGAAACTATTCCCAAAAGCAAGCCTAACAAAATTTGATGAAAATAATTTTTGTTTCACTCAACTTTGACATTCACAACTTCCTCTTTTATTATAATAAGAAAAAAAATGTCTTTTTAGATATACCTCATGAACCATACTCGAATAATCTATCATTTTTCTTCTCAAAAACATATTTGCAGAGCCTGCTTCTTTTACTTGTTTGTACTTTTATCTCTCTGATGGAAAGGGTTCCTTCAGGACACATTTTTCCAAGTTCACTGCTTGAGATATTTGAGGAGGGTTCCCCTGCTTGAGTATCCATCCAACCCATATTCGAGTAGTTCTACAATTGCACAGTCTAAATTAATAATACTGACAATTGAATGACGAATGATGATACATAGAATTGATATAAACTAATCCTAAAAACACTAAAACATTATTAATATATTTATATTTCATAAATAAAATTGATATAAAAGATCTGGAAAGACACATTTAAAAAAAAAAAAACAGTAATTTATAATAGAAGGAAACTTAAATTACTATTTAAAAAAAAAACAAGAGTCTTAAATCTTATCATTTTGTTTCATTATCATCCATAAGTACACACCTCTAGCATAATAATTATATTTTACCACCCATAAAATGAAAAAAAGATTTTCACAAGAGAAATTGAAGCTAGATTATAAAAATGAACCATCTTATTGGAAACTGGAACTGTTATCATACCCAAAAGGACTACAAAATTTCACCTTATCATACCCAAATTGTTGCTTTGCCTGGCGGAGGGAAATTTGATCAGTAAAATTGACACAGAGTATGTTGTCTCCATTGTCATGCTGGATAACAAAACACCAACTTTAATGGGCATGTACTGTCCCTTGTGTAATTGCCACTTGAATGCATTGCTATTTGATGCAGGGGCATCCCTAATGCAAGCCAAAGACACCATGATTGAAGGAAGTTTCCATGAAGCCAAGGAGTCAAATCCTATCAATTGGAACATAAGATTTTCACCTTGGAGCTTTGAAGGATTGACTGGTGAAAGGTCCTTTTGATTGACAAATCAGAGTCTTTTTGAATGACAAATCAGAGTCTTTTTGAATGACAATAAATTAGAATAGGAGTTTTAGATGTTTTCTTGGTTTGTAATAAATATTAAGGATTGATTTTATCTCCTTATAAACATCCACTTGTTGGACACAAGACCCCTTGGTGACTTATAAACCTTGGGTATCTTTTGAGTCCTTGGATGAAATGAGCATAGTAAGTGTTTATTAGGTGTCTTTTAGATGTTGTTAAGAAGTTTGAAGGTCCAAAATAACTTTAATAAGGTTCCTAAAGTTTCACAACACATTTTTAACCTTCTCGGCAAAGTTGTTTGCAAAGTTGTAATGCAACTTTAAAAGTTGCTTAGCAAAGTTGACATTTGTTGGATAAACTGTTCTAACCACCTAGATGGTTGAACCAACGTTTGGAGAGCCTATTTTAGGCTTCAAATGGTCGAAGACAGACAAAGAACCAGTATTGTAATCATTTTGCTTTCATAAAAAATAAAAATAACCCTGTTTTAGTGCATTTCTGGTGAAAAACGAACTCTGTACGGCTGTACGGATGGTGGTTGGATGATAAAATTTGCCTGGAAGTTGTAATAGTGACATCTGATGCTTTGGAAGTTGGTTTGATTGATTCTCTTTGTTTTATATCTAAGTTATTTCAAATTTTTTGTGCATTGTTTACAAACCCTCATTTTCAGGGTTTGACTGATGTAAAGACCTTAACTCACGTTTCAACCATTGGAATTCCTTCTTCCTTGGTGGAATGAGAGTTAAGGATGTATATTTGTATATTCTAAAAGCCCTGACTACTCTGCATCACTATTGAACCACATTAATGCTTTTTTCCTTCAACAAATGAGGACAGTCACTGTAAAGACAACATGATAATGTACACTCACTGTAAGGATAGTCACAAATGAGGAAATCTTAGAGTGATTATCCCTTGTGTAATTGCCGCTTGAATACATTGTTATTGAATCACATTAATGCTTTTTTCCTTCAAGTGGCAATTACACAAGGGACAGTCACTGTGAGATGTCCTCATTTGTGACAAGGACAGTCACACATGAGGACATCTCACAGTGACTGTCCCTTGTGTAATTGCCACTTGAATGTATTGCTATTCAACCACATTTATGGGCCTGTTTGGACCACGGCACATAATAGCATCTACAGAGAAGAATATCCCAGGTGTAACAAGTTGTAAGAATATACCAACAGTTCTAAGAAGTTCCCTAGCACATAGTAGCATCTACAGAGAAGAATATACAACATGAGGGCAGCCACTGTAAAGACAACATGATAATGTACACTCATTGTATGTGTACATTATCATGTTGTCTTTACAGTGACTGTCCTCATTCAAGTGGCAATTACAGAAGGGACAATCATTGTGAGATGTCCTCATTTGTGACAAGGATAGTCACACATGAGGACATCTCACAGTGATCGATTGTCCCTTGTGTAATTGCCACTTGAATGTATTGCTATTGAACCACATTAATGCTTTTCTTCTTCAACAAATGAGGACAGTCACTCTAAAGACAACATGATAATGTACACTCATTGTAAGGACAGTCACAAATGAGGACATCTCATAGTGACTGTCCCTTGTGTAATTGCCACTTGAATTACACAAGGGACAGTCATTGTGAGATGTCCTCATTTGTGACAAGGATAGTCACACATGAGGACATCTCACAGTGATCGATTGTCCCTTGTGTAATTGCCACTTGAATGTATTGCTATTGAACCACATTAATGCTTTTCTTCTTCAACAAATGAGGACAGTCACTCTAAAGACAACATGATAATGTACACTCACTGTAAGGATAGTCACAAATGAGGACATCTCACAGTGACTGTCCCTTGTGTGATTGCCACTTGAATGTATTGCTATTCAGCCACATTAATGCTTTTCTTCTTCAACAAATGAGGATAGTCACTCTAAAGACAACATGATAATGTACACTCACTGTAAGTGTACATTATCATGTTGTCTTTACAGTGACTGTCCTCCTTCAAGTGGCAATTACACAAGGGATTTGTGTTTTCATTTGTGTTTTCAACAGCACCGTAACCCTCCGCGAAATCACATCGGGATATAAGGGCAAAACAAACAAGAACGTTGTCATTTGTATTTTCAACAGCGCCGAGAGAGATAAACAAACTTAAAACTCAGACTTAAGAAAGATGAAGGCAATGCTTCAAAAGGCCGATGCCCTAAATACGGGAAAACACAATACCACCATTAAACGATGCCCTAGTCACCGTATCAATGCTGCCAGCTCCGTACCAGTATGCTGACTGCTCACTTTCATCCTGTGATAAAGGTAACTTCATTAATCATACTTGAAATGGCAGCATACGAACTAAAGCTGATGAACATTTATAAACTAAAAGTTTAAAACTACAGATTACAAATGTAGTAGTTTCATACGAAAAGAACTTGATGTCTGAAATTTACCATTAGAAGTATCCAAAGGAATACCACAGTACTGTTGAACTTGGAGAATCGGAGATGATCTACACAGCAAGGTTCAACAGCTGTAAGGACTGTTACACCATCTTTAGCATTTGAATACATTTTCTCCTTGGCTTCTGGTGGATCCTCAAAGACCCCCAATGACGTTTTCCCTACAATTATCAATTGTTTGTCAGTATGAGATATTAATAAATAAACATTAATCACAATATTAGGCAAACAATGTTCTTGATGTCTGAATCTAAATCACAGAAAGCTCTAATAAAGCAGTTCTCAGTTTCACATTAAACTAAGTTTCAATTTCAAATGGTTATAATAATTTTTGCAAGTTATAAGTAGCTGGTTACAGTATATGACATAAAAAGAAAAAAAATCATTTCTATTCTTTTCTTCTTTTTCTCTTTCAACGAAGCTTTTGCACCACACAAATGCATACCAAGAATTTTTCAGGAGGTTTCAAGACCATTGCATACCAAACTTCTTCTCTGTAGATGCTACTGTGTGTCGTGGTCCAAACGGGTCCAAATAGACCTAGTGACTCTAGTAGGTCTCCAAAACCTGTTCTGCAGCAATAACTCTTCAATTTGACAAAGGACCTTATGAACTTATATGTTTTTTGAGTACCCTTTTTGATGTTCTAACAATCCTCCAACTCCCAGACCCTGACTCCACTCCAGCATATCAATGTCCTTATTGAGTCCGCAGACCTAATGCATGCCTTTGGGTGTGGGTTCCAAAACAAGGCATTGAAAATGGGTGCATGAAACCAAGATCAGAGTTTGAAGATGTCCACCATGCTCTAAAGATCTAGATTCAACAAGGTTTGAGGTCCTTTACTTGCTGCTACCCTCTGATCTTGAATAATCCATCAACTCCTAGTCAAGAACATTGAGATTCTTGACCTAGGGCTTGCTCTTGAAATTCTCTGGCTTAGTATCCTGTTCCAAAGCTTTTAAAATATGAAAATAAACCCCCTTAACTTGCATTTTACAAAGAACAGAGGATATCCTATGGTTTATTTGCAAGTTAAGGCCATTTGAATGCAATAACCCAAAAAATGAGGGTTTGACAGAACAACAAATAAGAAAAAGGAATAACTTTGATATAAGGTGTCTTGAATCTACCAAATAAACTCTCAAAGCATAAGATATAAATACTCTAACTTCCACACTGGTCTGCCCTCCCTTTCACATCCGTACACTGTACAGTGCTTGAAGGAAATGCACAGAAAAGGCTCTGAAATAGTGGCTCTATCTGACAGAGAGTCCATGCTAGGCTTCATGACTAACCTAGAGCACATTCCTTGTTATGGAGGAAGTTTGAATGGTGAAGAACTTATGGAATGGATAGAGGACCTAGATAACCATTTTGACTACAATTATCTTATTAATAACCATTTTGACTACAAGTATCTTATGGATAGAGGACCTTGATAACCATTTTGACTCATTTAGTATCTTATTGAGCTTCACTTTGTTTCGAGAATATAGTTTAATATTCTCTACTAAACAGGGCCAACCACGTGAAGGTGGAAGCTCATTTGGCCCCACCCCCCTCCCCCTAACATCACTCTACATTCCCCGTTAACATCTAACATTCATTCATTCTTTCAATTATTAATAAAATGTAACATTCAATCAATATCACATGATAACATTCATTAACACATTAGATTCGTTAACACGCAACATTCATCAATATGAAAATAAACACATAATTCATGAACATTCATTAGCACATAATTAAATTCATTGAGACATAAAATTCAGTCATTATCAATTAAGGTATTTAGATGACAATCATTTCTTTTTTCTCTTTCTAATTTTTTTTTCTATGTAAGCTCTAAGAGGAGCATCAGTGTTATCATCAATACCCCCCTCATCAGTTGTTTTGTTCTCTGTTCTTGATGATCTCAAATTCCTATGCTGCTGCAAAGGGGGGTCCTCTACAATAACAAATAAAAGAGTTAAATTTAAAATATTTAATTATAATTGTTACAAGTATTTAATTATTTTAAAGAACATAACTGTGGCGCTCTTTAATTACCTGATCTGGCCACATCATTTTGTCTAGACTCAACCTCAACATGCTCATGAGCACCGACCCCTCGATCCTCTACAGTTGCTATACAAAATGTTACATTAATCCAAACACCAATTGTAATTACATATAAAAATTTTAATAGCAAATGTATACCTCCACCACTAGGATGCACATCATGCGAACCTTCATTATGCATAGATTGTGTAGAAGGATTGTCAGGCTGCATTCCAATATCCTACACATTGTTATCATTGCTTTCTTAAAACAGATATACTCACTTTATATTAGAACTTAACATCAAATAGACTAATTGGTAAAGTATTCAATTTGAAATAAATTTCATTTAGCTTATTTACCTGTGGCTCAGATGCATCATTATTTGAACCTTGCACACTGATTTCAGCTCGTAGCCGTTCAGCCACGGCTCTATAGCCTTGTTGGAAGCCAATTCTCTTGTCCTCTTCTGTGAGGCATCTATTGAACTCTGACCCCTACATTTTTTCTTGGTATGGTGAATTTTACTTGCATTGTTTGATCAAAAAAAATTTCCTTGCAATATATAAAAAAATTGATACAAGTTTTCATTTACTAATACTTACAACTCGTGCTTGAAGTTTGGAAAAACCACCAGAGTCGAGCTTGTGTGTCCCATGCTTTTCTAATCTTTCCTTTGTTGCCTTTGATGTGTCAGGCAATCTATGAAAAGTTTGAAATATGTTAGAGACCAGTACAGGAAAAATTTAAAGGTTAATTAGTACATAATTACATTCTCAAAAGTATCACATACCTTGCTCTACTCTCTACTGGCGTAATTCCTTTTTTCATGTCGGCTTTATACTTTCCATCCAAAATCAAACCCTGCCACTCAGCCTCAAGAACACAGGGCGGACGCTCGTGCCTTGGGTTAACCTCTAAATATTTCCTGTACTGGTCCCTAATATACTTCAAACATAAACCAGCTCTTTCAAGGAGCTTGTTTCTCTCGAATGCACGAGGTCCAAAAAGCTGGGTCATACTATGTACAAGATCATCCTTCAACTTTTTATCTTGGTTATTCCACCTTTTAAGTAAAAAAAAACATGTTAGACTCATAAATGAAGAGAAGCCACACCGAGAAAACAGATCTCATCTCTCCAAATGGATTGACACCATCCGCTGCCAATGAAAGCCTGAGATTACGAGGTTCTTCTTTGAAGTGTTGCCACTTTTCCTCTATGTGCATAAATGCCAAACCATCCGCAGGGATTCGAATAATGTCATCTCAACTTCTATTGCGTGCATGGTAATCCATAAATTGTGCCAAGCTAGTACACCTGAATAATTGTCGCATCCGTGGAATAATGGGGATGTAACGAAGAACCTTGTGAGGCACCTTTTTTGTTATTCGATCTGTTCGATATCTACTCGTATGACATACAGGGCATTGTGTTGCAAATTCATGTTCTTTATAATATATAATATGATCATTGGGACAAGCATGTATTGCTTGATACTCCATTCCAATATCTTTCATAATAGCAGATAATTCTCGATATGAGCGAGGTAGAATATTTGATGGTGGTAACAAAAACTCGCCTATCAATCTACAGCAAAAAATATAAGTTGTTAATATAAACAATATTAGTGGTACATTATTCACCCTTTGTTAACTATAAAGACATATATGACATACCTTAACATACGTGACATTGTTATGTTGGATAAACCATTCATAACCTTCAAGTTCAACAACAACAATACAGCAGAGAGAAGAGTTGTTTGGGAGTCTTTGTATAGGGGCTCGTATGCCTTCTCAAGTAGAGGTACATCAAGGCTATCATCATCATCATGATCAGATCCGCTTGGACTAAATGTGTCATGGATCAATGTATTTATACCATCATCTTCAATTGTGTTTTCTGGCGCATGATCGTCATCTTCCATGGGATCATTATCTTCACCTTGGATATTCGCACCCCCATGTTCCTCCATATCATGTACTTCCCTGGGGAGATCAACCTATATAAAATTGATTAACATAAATAAACCATGATCTTCAACTCATCATCAAGTGATTTCATATGTATATAAATTGTTAAAATGATATAATGAACAACTTACCAGTGGATGATAGTCATGCCCCCCTTCAATGTGACCATTCTCCCTACAATGTCTCTTAACTGTTTTGATTAGCAATCTTCTACGGTTTAAGCCCTTACAAATTTTGCAGGGACAATAACATTTTCCATCACCTTTTCTTTTCAAGTTAGACCACAATCTAGCGATTGTCTCCCTATTTTGTTCTTCACTTATATTATCTGACATGTTCGTTCTTCGCAGGAAGCAAAAATTGGGCTATGAAAACTTCGGTCTACAACTTTCAGTGACTAAGCAAAATTGTCAAAAGTACACAAATCTTCTTAGACCTAGTTAAATCCTTTAATATTTTAAAAGTCTAGTTAAAATATACATTAGATTAAAAAATATACAATTTTCATGCCTGAGCGCGCGGCTACGACTAGTGCAATGGTCTTCTTGCTTAGCTCTAGAAGCTCTCTAGCAATCAAAACATATAAGCTACAAGGCCTAACAGCAATTTCAAAACATATAAGCTACAAGGCAAGACATATTACATGACATGGAAAAAGGATTAAAATATACATTAGATTAAAATATATACAATTTTCAAACCTGAGCGCGTGGCTATAACTCGTGCAATGGTCTTCTTGCTTAGCTCTAGAAGCTCTCCAGCAATCAAAACATATAAGCTATTAGAATTCATTAACTTTCTGTAATTGGAAAACTCTATTTGATATTAGACCGTAAACTACTACTATTCTCTCCATAAGAACTAAGTACAAAATTCTTTCAAGTTCACATCCATGATTCCCTTTAGATTAAAATATACAGCAAAAATAAGCTAAAAGTCTAGTTAAAATATACATTAGATTAAAAAATATACAATTTTCAAACCTGAGCGCGCGGCTATAACTCATGCAATGGTCTTCTTGCTTAGCTTTAGAAGCTCTCCAGCAATCAAAACATATAAGCTACAAGGCCTAATAGCAATTTCAAAACAAGGGTCATCAAAAGAACCAAAAACAATGTGTGCAAACAATACCTTGTGAAGTGGTATAGACAATTAGAAGATGCTACTATGTGCTAGGGAACTTCTTAGAACTGTTGGTATATTCTTACAACTTGTTACACCTGGGATATTCTTCTCTGTAGATGCTACTGTGTGCCGTGGTCCAAACGGGCCCATAAATGTGGTTGAATAGCAATACATTCAAGTGGCTTACACAAGGGACAGTCACTGTGAGATATCCTCATGTGTGACTGTCCTTGTCACAAATGAGGACATCTCACAATGACTGTCCCTTCTGTAATTGCCACTTGAATGAGGTCAGTCACTGTAAAGACAACATGATAATGTACACATACAATGAGTGTACATTATCATGTTGTCTTTACAGTGGCTGCCCTCATGTTGTATATTCTTCTCTGTAGATGCTACTACGTGCTAGGGAACTTCTTAGAACTGTTGGTATATTCTTACAACTTGTCACACCTGGGATATTCTTCTCTGTAGATGCTACTATGTGTCGTGGTCCAAACGGGCCCATAAATGTGGTTGAATAGCAATACATTCAAGTGGCAATTACACAAGGGACAGTCACTGTGAGATGTCCTCATGTGTGACTGTCCTTGTCACAAATGAGGACATCTCACAGTGACTGTCCCTTGTGTAATTAAGTATTGTGGGGAAGCATTCTAAATAACCAAAGCCGCTAACAATAAATTCAACACAGATATGTCCTCATTTCTGGGTATTTTAGCTCTCTAACAGCTGAATACCAGATTAAATAATAATGACAAAAGAAAAATAAACCCAACATACTCAGAAATTGTAGCTGTGATTTTGCGGAGGGAATCTCTCTCGGCGCTGTTGAAAACACAAATGACAACCCGCTTGATTTCGCGGAGGGAATCTCTCTTGGTGCTATTCAAAACACAAATGACAACCTGCTTTGTTCAAAACACAAATGATAACCCACTTGATTTCACGGAGGGAATCTCTCTCGGCGCTGTTGAAAACACAAATGACAACGTTCCTTTTTTTTTTTGCACTTATATCCCGACCAACATAAGGTCCATTTGTAATACAACATGATAATGTACACTTACAGTGAGTGTACATTATCATGTTGTCCTTAGAGTGACTATCCTCATTTGTTGAAGAAGAAAAGCATTAATGTGGCTGAATAGCAATACATTCAAGTGGCAATTACACAAGGGACAGTCACTATGAGATGTCCTCATTTGTGACTGTCCTTACAGTGAGTGTACATTATCATGGTGTCTTTAGAGTGACTGTCCTCATTTGTTGAAGAAGAAAAGCATTAATGTGGTTCAATAGCAATACATTCAAGTGGCAATTACACAAGGGACAATCACTGTGAGATGTCCTCATGTGTGACTGTCCTTGTCACAAATGAGGACATCTCACAATGACTGTCCCTTGTGTAATTCAAGTGGCAATTACACAAGGGACAGTCACTGTGAGATGTCCTCATTTGTGACTGTCCTTACAATGAGTGTACATTATCATGTTGTCTTTAGAGTGACTGTCCTCATTTGTTGAAGAAGAAAAGCATTAATGTGGTTCAATAGCAATACATTCAAGTGGCAATTACACAAGGGACAATGTCGTGAGCCGTGACATATTGAACTTAGTATAATAATAAAATGATTAGATGATATATAATAATCTATTATTAACGGTATATAACAATAATATATAATTATTATCAAAAGATAATAATAATATATAGTTAGCATAATAAGTAATATGTTAATTAAATAATATTAAAATATTAATAAATAATATAATTATGATTATAATTATAATATAAATTAATAATAAATAATTATTAATAAATTATATATATTATATTATAATAATATATTAAGTAATAATATTAAATCAATTATTGATATAATAATTTTAATATATAAATAATATTAATAAACCTCTCAATATAAAACAATATGTTATCACTATAATAATATTTATTATAATATTATTAATATTACTAACATCATTAATTATAATATTTAATAATAACAATAACATTAATAATAATAATAATAATAATAACGTTTAAAGCAATATCGAATATCTGTAATCGATATACATCTACATTAAACATCTGCATTATCTATCACGATGAGGAATGAAGAAGTGATACAACAATCACTAGTCATTACACATCGATACCATGAGAGGATGATTAATGAACCAAATACTATGAAGTCAAGATCAACATGATATGAATAAGGGATAGGTCGCTATGTGTTTCAGAAGATGTATTGATAAGCAAGAAGGATAACCATTCATATATTATAAATAATCATTAATTGCACAAGTTTAGACAATGACATATCCGATAAAGCAATATCAAACATGAAGACCCGCTAGCAAATATGCACCATCACTTCCTATGTTATCATGACAATAACATAAACTAGATTGAATTCTACTATCTATATCAATAGACACCACATAGGAGGATATCGACTAAAGGATTGAAAGATTATCGATTGTCTGAGATAAACCACATCTTGTAGAAACACAAAAGCATCAGTGATTATATCACAAGCTATTGATGAATGAGGCATCAGTCATGGATAATAAGTACAATGTATCCTTAAGTATTAACAGGAATGGAAGTCAATTTGAAGATCAAACTCCATTACCAGCAATCAACCAATAAATGGACAATTATCAGAAAATGATATCGACTTATATCAGAGTAGAAAGATTGGATATCATCATAACAATATGGGATAAGGCAAGAGTTAATATCGATTGACTAAATACTAATGATAGTTAGACCAAACTAATACAAACACAATGGATGTTAACTACTAGTTGCACTACCAATTAGGGAAGATTACCTTCATAAAAAGATTTGATATTGAGTCAATCTGGGAGTTATCTATGATCAGAAAATAATGAAATAATATTATGTGAACTGTCAGATTATGGAAAGGTGTGATTAACAAAGGGACATGGAGGAAGAAACAAGACACGTCTCATTCATAGCATCTCTTCATTTGTTAAAGACAATATAAGAATGCATTCTCGTCAGTCACTCAAGGCATCATTAGAACTTTATTTATTTATCCATATTTGGATATACTCAATAGAGCATCTGCCTTTGGCAGTTTGGTTTCAAGTTTATCATTGCAGATCAGAGACAACACCATGATTGCACAAATAGAAAGGATAGTCAGAAACAGCATCAATATTTGAAGTTGCAAGCATATAATTCAGAATCTGAAATAGCAACATATCACTCATAGCGATATTACACATTTGCATAATTACATCATCATATCAGACACAGCAAATACATTGCTGTAAGCAATACTTATTGATTGTATATCGATATTGTTTATATCAGACATACCATCATTATACTATCACTATAAGTGATAGGAAACATCATATTCATAGGCATAATTCATATCATTATATCCGACAGTGCTATTAAACATATTGGTATCAATATCATCTTGCACACATATTGTGATTGAATCTGAAATAGCGGTTGATATCTTAAGTACCTCCATTACTTAGTTTAATTGTAAGTATCTGATAGAGTAAGTCTGAGAAGTGGAGTAATTGTTCCTGTTTTCCAAGTTAGCCAAAAAGGGGACATTACAGACAATCACTGTGAGATGTCCTCATGTGTGACTGTCCTTGTCACAAATGAGGACATCTCACAATGACTGTCCCTTGTGTAATTCAAGTGGCAATTACACAAGGGACAGTCACTGTGAGATGTCCTCATTTTGTGACTATCCTTACAATGAGTGTACATTATCATGTTGTCTTTAGAGTGACTGTCCTCATTTGTTGAAGAAGAAAAGCATTAATGTGGTTCAATAGCAATACATTCAAGTGACAATTACACAAGGACAATCACTGTGAGATGTCCTCATGTGTGACTATCCTTGTCACAAATGAGGACATCTCACAATGACTATCCCTTATGTAATTCAAGCGGAAATTACACAAGGGATAGTCACTGTGAGATGTCCTCATTTGTGACTGTCCTTACAGTGAGTGTACATTATCATGTTGTCTTTAGAGTGACTGTCCTCATTTGTTGAAGAAGAAAAGCATTAATGTGGTTCAATAGCAATACATTCAAGTGGAAATTACACAAGGGACAATCACTGTGAGATGTCCTCATGTGTGACTATCCTTGTCACAAATGAGGACATCTCACAATGACTGTCCCTTGTGTAATTCAAGCAGCAATTACACAAGGACAGTCACTGTGAGATGTCCTCATTTGTGACTATCTTACAGTGAGTGTACATTATCATGTTGTCTTTAGAGTGACTGTCCTCATTTGTTGAAGAAGAAAAGCATTAATGTGGTTCAATAGCAATACATTCAAGCGGCAATTACACAAGGGACAGTCACTGTGAGGATGTCCTCATTGTGACTGTCCTTACAGTGAGTGTACATTATCATGTTGTCTTTAGAGTGACTGTCCTCATTTGTTGAAGAAGAAAAGCATTAATGTGGTTCAATAGCAATACATTCAAGTGGCAATTACACAAGGGACAATCGATCACTGTGAGATGTCCTCATGTGGGACCTTTGTGAAGGCCAGTGCCAATTTGTACCCAAGTTACCAATATTGTGGCAAAAGTGGGAATGAAGCATTTAGGGGTCAAATTGGGCAAAGAAGTGTAGAAGTGGCCTATGTGAGCTCTAAATAGCCTAACTAAGTCATGGTTAGGGTCTTATGGTGTTTGAACAATAAGTTTTGAACCAAAATCCAAAGGTTGTAACAAGTTGTCAATGTTGTCATTCACAACATTGACAACATTTGTGCAAGGGAGCATTTTCGAGTAAGATGGTTATGTAACTATATGAAACCATTGAATTAGGCATCAGATCAACTATAAGAGGCCTCCATCGATCTGTGCAAAAGGTTGGGGGGAAAAACATTTGGAATTAAGAAGATTTGTAGAGTAACACGGTTTTAGTGAATTCTTGAGTTTTTTTGTTTCTTTGTTTTCAGTTGATTAATGGATTAGATAGCTCGCAGTGTCTATTGGAAAAGTTAGTACAAGTTGTTTTTTATTCTGTGTTGTGTTTTTTTTGAGTTTTGAAGCATTCCAACTAGTTTGTTAATTCTTTTGTTAAGTACCCTATCATTGGTTTGAACAGGCAGGTTGAACAAATGGAGTCTTAGCTCATCATTCCATTGTCAATTTTGTACGGGCTCTTGGAATGGGGTGAGGAGACTCCATGTACTATATGTTTGGAAGGAGGGGCCCTGGGAAGCTCATTTTCTATGTTTGCAATGATGTCCTAGGTGAGTCAGTTGAGCACAGTTAGGGATGACAAATCATTACAAGAAGATTACAACAAGTTGAATGCATTGGTTGCTTCAACTAAAATCTCATGGAGAGGTAGACACACATCTAAAGAAGCCCAAGTCAAATTAGAAGATTGGGTGAGTTTCTTTGGCTGCTAAGAAAACAAACTCTTAGTCAGACTGTCCAAGTTGTGTCAAAATACTCATTTTCAGGCATGGCTATAGCAGTTGGTGTACAAAAAAATCTAGGAGGAGAAGACCTTAGATATCTTGGAGTTCTCAATAAAGGGCATCTGAATCCTAAGCCCTTTAGGTGGCTTAATATAAACAAAAAGGCTTGACAAAGGCCTAATTGCTAGCAGCCTATTTTTGGGTGCAATTGGCATGGTTTGATGAACCGGATTGAAGTACTGATGAAAAGTATAGGTGAAGGAGTAATATTGAAACCAATAGAGGTCCTAGTGGCCAGCCTCTCCATGGAGTAAAGTTCTAGTTGAATGTGTTTCAATTTGTGAAGACAAGACTAGGAGTGTCCTAGTAGCTAGATTGGTATGAGCAGAGTTCGTTGTATTTCTTGTTGGTGTGCACTAGTTGAAGGAGTGGGATCTTGGGTAGAGATACCTAAAGAGTGTAGGGATAGTTAAGTACCCTATCAAGTCAAAACATTGGCCTAAAGAGACCCTAGTGAAGGATAGGGAGTGAGCAAGACAAAGTGTTACATCAATTAACAAGATCATTTTTTGGTAATTGTGTACATTATCATGTTGTCTTTACAGTGACTGTCCTCATTTGTTGAAGAAGAAAAGCATTAATGTGTTCAATAGCAATACATTCAAGTGGAAATTACACAAGGGAAATTCACTATGAGATGTCCTAAGTGTGACTGTCCTTGTCACAAATGAGGACATCTCACGTGACTGTCCCTTGTGTAATTGCCACTTGAATGAGGACAGTCACTGTAAAGGACAACATGATAATGTACACAAGTACCGTGAAGGTAGTCGCAAGTTAGGGCTGTTTCATTGCATACCCGAAACAATGAAGACATTACAGTCCACAAAACGTTTGTGCTTGAAAGATGAACAAATAAAATTAAACTTCTAAATAACCAAAGCCGCTAACAATAAATTCAACACAGATATGTCCTCATTTCTTGGTATTTTAGCTCTCTAACAACTGAATACCAGATTACATAATAATGACAAAAGAAAAATAAACCCAACGTACTCAGAAATTGTAGCCTGTGATTTCGCGGAGGGAATCTCTCTCGGCGCTGTTGAAAACACAAATGACAACGTTCTTGTTTTTTTTGCCCTTATATCCCGATGTGATTTCGCGGAGGGTTACGGTGCTGTTGAAAACACAAATGACAACGTTCCTTTTTTTTTTTTGCCCTTATATCCTGACAACATCGCAATTGCAAGTTAGGGCTGTTTCACTACATACCCGAAACAATGAAGACGTTACGGTCCACAAAACGTTTGTGCTTGAAAGATGAACAAATAAAATTAAACTTCTAAATAACCAAAGCCGCTAAGAATAAATTCAACATAGATATGTCCTCATTTCTGGGTATTTTAGCTCTCTAATAGCTGAATACCAGATTACATAATAATGACAAAAGAAAAATAAACCCAACGTACTCAGAAATTGTAGCTGTGATTTCGCGGAGGGTTACGGCGCTGTTGAAAACACAAATGACAACGTTCTTGTTTTTTTTGCCCTTATATCCCGATGTGATTTCGCGGAGGGTTACAGCGCTGTTGAAAACACAAATGACAACGTTCTTATTTTTTTTGCCCTTATATCCTGATGTGATTTCGCGGAGGGTTACGGCGCTATTGAAAACACACATGACAACGTTCCTTTTTAATTTTGCGCTTATATCCCGACAACGTCGCAATTGCAACAGTGCCAAATGTAATTGTCGTCGCAAATTGCGATGGTGTCGAGCTATATTTGAAAAAAAAAGGCCAAAACCGCATGACATTTGCCTGCCGTCGCAAATTGTCGTCGCAATTTCACCCCAAATGTATTAGTGAATTAATTCTATGTCGCACGAGCTCTGAGATACGACCCGATAAAGATCATGGATTTCATGCTTAAGGGACCTTGAGGGACACTTCAGCACAGAGTCGTCGATAGGGATCGAATGACTATGGGTGCCAAATGAGGTTGCCACTAGCATTTACCCAACCATCGGAGTTGTTGGAACTGACGGTTCAATGCTACGACTGACGGTTGGAAAGATATGCAATGTTGGCCGTTTCAGTTGAGGAACACTTTGAGTTCTGAAACCGACCAAAAATGTGTTGCGAAATTTAAATGAAATTGAATCTCTCAAAACTGAGATAGACTTTTGTAGGCCCCAGCAACATGGTCTTGTATCACCTGAAAAATTGATTCTACCTTGCACGAGCTCTGAGATATGACCCCGCAAAGATCACCGATTTCATGCTTAAGGGACCTTGAAGGGACACTTCAGCACGGAGTCATCGGTGGGGATCGAATGATTGTGGTTTCTGAAAGAGGTTGCCACTAGTGTTTACCTGGCCATTTAGAGCTGTTAGAACTAACGGTTCAATTCTACGACCAATGGTTGGAAACATATGCAATAGTTGGAAAGATATGCATCGAGTCGTCGACGGGGTTGGAACGACTATGCGTGGCATGTACTTGCATGAGGACATTATATATTACAGAAATCCTGCATAGAACCAGCTGGAAAGCCGCTCAAAAAGTAGTAACTGATAGCAAGTGGGATAATGCAGATGCTTTAATAACCACTGTCTTCTTTACTCAAGCAACATCTGGTTCATCTACTCAACTGGGGCATGTTTGGGAACAGACATTCTCCATTTAAACTCAAGTCTCTAGAGTAGTTATATTTGTCAGTGGAGGAGATACACCCATTGTATCTACAATAACTTCATGCTCACTAGAATTTCCATTACTCTTCAATTGGGATACTCTTTCCAAAATTGCATCTACCCTTTTACCAATTAATGGGTCCATTTGTGGACCTCAAAGGAGTAGGTCGCCTAAACAAGAACCTTGAGATGAAGCAGGAACTTCTCTACAAAAGAGATCAGTACCTTGAGAAGCTCTCCACTTGTCAGCTAAATTAAAACCTTTGACCATAGATGGCTTCCCTTTGTTGTAAAATGAGGAGTGAGACTGCCTTGCCAAAGGTGGCAACAAACTTACATTTCAAGGATAATGCCAAGTCTCGTAAATGCAAGGCCATTGATGGATAGTCATTTCTAATATAAATATTTGTGGTGCTAGAATGAAGTGCATGACCAAATTCTTTGCCTGCTAACGAACCAATTTGGGAAATTAATGGGTCTATTTGTGACCTCGAAGGAGTCGGTTACCTAAACGAGAACCTTGAGATGAAGTAGGAACTTCTCTACGAAAGAGATCAGTACCTTGAGAAGCTCTCCACTGTCAGTTGAATTAAAACCTTGGACCATAGATGGCTGCCCTTTGTTGTAAAATGAGGAGTGAGACTACCTTGCCAAAGGTGGCAACAAACTTACATTTCAAGGATAATGCCCAAGTCCCGTAAATGCAAGGCCATTGACGGATAGTCATTTCTAATATAAATATTTGTGGTGCTAGAATGAAGTGCATGACCAAATTCTTTGCCTGCTAATGAACCAATTTGGGAAATTAATGGGTCTATTTGTGGACCTCGAAGGAGTTGGTCACCTAATGAGAACCTTGAGATGAAGTAGGAACTTATCTATGAAAGAGATCAGTACCTTGAGAAGCTCTCCACTTGTCAGCAGAATTAAAACCTTGGACCATAGATGGCTGCCCCTTTGTTGTAAAATGAGGAGTGAGACTACCTTGCCAAAGGTGGCAATGAACTTACATTTCAAGGATAATGCCCAAGTCCCGTAAATGCAAGGCCATTGACAAATAGTCATTTCTAATAGAAATATTTGTGGTGCTAGAATGAAGTGCATAACCAAATTCTTTGCCTACTAATGAACCAATTTGAGGCTTCATTTCACATTGCTCTACAGATAATTCCACAACACTTGTTACTTATCTATCTAAATTTTTGTTGTCAGTGTACATGTGCACTGAAGAGATTTTGTCACTACTTGAGCTACTAGCAGATGGTGAGTAATCATCATCATCATCTGACATAGGCTCACACGCATATCTTACTTCTTTCCTTTGTCACTTTCCCCTTCCTAGCTCTTCCTCCTTATCTGTAACTTCTATCATGGGTCCAAGAAGCTCTTTCCACTCTTTCCCATTAACTGTGGGATTTTTCTCTTCGTCCTAAGTAATTGGCATACTTGGATGGCACCAAGATAACCATTTTCTTCAAAATTATCCTTTTCTCTCACATGAATATCTCTATTAAGAAGATTTTCTATATCTTCCTCTATATATTGAATAGATGTAGCTCCAATCCCATGTTCATCAAGAATATTCCTTGCACCGTTGAGTAATATATCATGCAATTCTTAATAGTTTCATTCTTAACAAAATTCATAACTAGATTTTCCATAGCCAATTTTCTTCTTGATTGTTGCAATATTTTGTCCTCAACTGAACATTTTGTAATCAGTTGATATACAATCACAGTTTTCTCTTGGCCAATCCTGTGGGCTCGTGATCTGGATCTGGAAGAGTAGTATTAGGAAGAAAAAAAGGGTTGAAATCTGGATCTGTGGGCTCTCAAATATTCAAATTTGGATTCACTAGAAGCATTAGTTCTCAAAAAAAAATAGTAAAACATACCATATATAATGACTGTGTCGACACTCGACTACATCATATAATAAGTTGAAATTAGATAATCATAAAACACTTTGTGGAAATATGGACAAAAATATTTCAAGGCTTGTGGAAATATGGAAATTATAATCTTCCTCCCAGAGCATTAGATGTTCTAGCCATTGGAGGGGGTATTTTATGCATGAATCCATCATAGGATGGTCAAATGATGGTAATCAACTTTGGTTCAATTTCTATGGTGCTGGGAGATGAGACATTGGGCGAGCCCTAGTTTCTAGGGGTTTTGGGTCTTAAAGCAGATGGTATGAAAGGAGAGAATAAGTAAAGGATTCTCCAAAGCTGAGAAAAGCAAAGAAAGTGATGTTCAAAAGGAAGAGAATAAGAAAAAGAAGAGAAGAGAAGTGTAGGAAGTTACAAAAGGTTAATATACAAGGTGTTGAAACAAGTGCATCCCTCCAAGGGAATATCTAATGCTGCCATGGATATCATGGAGAGCTTCATGATTGATATTTTTTATAAGATTACTCTGAGGCTGCTTCTCTGCTGAAATATAACAAGATCATAACACGTTCCTCCAAAGAAATTGAGATTGTTGTCAAGTTTGTTCTACTTGGAGAGCTGGCTAGGCATGTTGTTTCTGAAGGAAGTAAGGCTATTACCAAGTTTCCTACTGCTCTGGGTTAGTTTTGTTGGAAGATTTTTAGGTTTTTTGTACATGGTGTTTATGGAAAGCTTGTTTAGAAGTTGGTTTTGCTTAGGTTTATGTGTTGAAGTTGGTTTTGGTTGAAGAGTTTGCAAGTTGAGAGTGATTGAAGGAGTTTGATGAGTTTGAAGGGTGCATAAGGGTCATCAAATTGGTGCAAGGGTACAGCAGTAGACATTCTATCCTTTGGAGGGGGTATTTTATGCATGAATCCATCATAGGATGGTCAACTGATGGTGAATCAACTTTAGTTCATTTTCTATGGTGCTGGGAGACAAGACATTGGGCGAGCCCTAGTTTCTAGGGGGTTTTGAGACCAATTTGGGTTTTTACATCTAGAAGTGTCAAATATTCAAATTGATGGTAGAATCCTCTAATTAGAGTCATCAAGTATTGGTTGATGGTCTAACCAATTGTCAAGCTTAAACACGCATGAACCAAGAACTTGTTTGATATGGTGGATATGGAGTTACTGAAGGAAACCTAAGGTGTGGAGTCTTAAAGAAGATGATGTGAAAGGAGAGAATGAAGTAAAGGATTCTCCAAAGATGAGAAAAGAAAAGAAAGTGATGTTCAAGCCCACAAAGGATTCAGTAGTCAAAGAAATGAAATCTAAGAATACAAGGTGTTGAAACAAGTGCATCCCTCCAAGGGAATATCCAGTGATGCCATGGATATCATGGAGAGCTTCATGATTGATATTTTTGATAAGATTACTCCTAAGGCTGCTTCTCTATTGAAATATAACAAGATCATGACACTTTCCTCTAGAGAAATTGAGATTGCTGTCAAGTTTGTTCTACCTGGAGAGCTGGCTAGGCATGCTGCTTCTGAAGGAAGTAAGGTTGTTACAAGTTTCTTACTGCTCTGGGTTAGGTTTTGTTGGAAGATTTTAGGTTTTTTGTACGTGTGTTTATGGTAGGATTGTTTGGAAGTTGGTTTTGGGTTGTTTTTATGTGGAAGTTAATGTTGAACTGGGATCTTAGTGTATGTAAAGAATATATGAATTATGCTATGTATGTTGTGAAAAAATCTTGAACTATATCATGCAATTCCTTAATAGTTTCATTCTTAACAGAATTCATAACTAGATTTTCCATAGCCAATTTTCTTCTTGATCATTGAAATATTTTCTCTTCAAATGAACATTTTGTAATTAGTTGATATACAATCATAGTTTTCTCTTGGCCAATCCTGTGAGCTCACGGTTGAGCCTATAGATCCATAAAAGGTTGAAATCTGGATCTGGTGGAAGAGTAGTATTAGGAAGAAGTCATTCACTAACATCTCATCTTTATAAAAACTAAATTTGGATTCACTAGAAGCATTTTCTGACATTTTGGGACAATAAATCCAAGTTATTCTTGACTGTCCTGAATAGGGATTTTGCAAACAGCACTTTGTTTATTTGAAAGTTTAATGAATGAATTGACTCCCCCACACCCTGTGGTCAATGTGATTGGTGGGAGGAGTCATAACATGTATATAATCCTTGTATATAAGTTTAAATGCAGGTATAGGCAAGTATTATGGAGGAGAGACCACAAACATGGAGAGTAAAGTGTTGATTGGGGGTTAGTAGTGTTGGGACCAGTCATGGTCTGAGAGATTCATCCATTGGAGAGCCATATTTTATGGCTTGGATGGTAATATTATGTTTTTTTAAATTTTTTAAACCCTTAGTTTGATTGGGAAGTGTGTGGAGGTGTTAGATTGGAGAAGCCACAGGTGTGAAGGCCTTAAATAGAGGGTTTTGTAGTTGGGTGTTTAAAACTTGTTGTCTATTCTTGCAAACTGGAAAATCCTTAGTTTAGGATCATAATAAAAGATTTTTTTTGGTCATGGAACCCTGGAAGTAAGTGGGTGATAGGGTTTCTTTGTTAGGAGGGGCTAATTAGGCTTGGGAGAAGAGCACTTAAAAAGGAAGTCTACACAAATCAAAGATTTAAAGTCTAAGATTGATATCAACTTAGGAACTCCAAAAAGGGTACTCAAAAATGTAAAAACATTGATAGGTTGTTTGGAAGTTTGGGAGAAAAATGCTAAATTTAGTTTTGGCAGGGCTACTAGGCAGGCCTAGAAGGCTATAGTGGAAGAATGGTGAAAGGAGTGGATAGGAGTGAAAGGGGAGTTTTAACATGTGATATATAAATTTTACATGTTACGATATTTGTATCTCCATTTAGTCCAATGAACCAATTGGGTCTTCCCTACCCTTGATTGTCTCAAGTATTGCCTCGTGGTCTGACTCATGAACCTTCCAAAGAGTTTTTTTTTGCGGTATTCCCCCATATCTAATTAAGTGGAAATTTGATGCAATGATGAGGTTTGAATAATGAAGAATCTTTCTGTGTGTCTCCCAATCCTCAAACAACCACAACCTAGGGTTCTTCATAGCATACCGTCTAAGCATGTACCAGTTACAACCACTGCTCCTATAGGGTATTCTAATTCTTCACCATTGATAATTGAGCAATCCAATTTCTTTTTTGCCTCTACACAATGACACAAATAATAATTTGTCCCTTCTTCATTGTCTTCAGGTGCAATAACAGCAAAAACATGGCCTGTAATGATATAAACATAATGAGGACATTAGTTTACTAAATATTTATGATAAAGTACTAAATTTGAGATTATTTGTATGTGGAAAATACCGACCCGGTTGTACTAGATCAGATAAGCAATAAAATTCAATGGATGATTCCATTTCTGTCAGTTGTAGTGATTCATGGGGATGATAGGAGGCAAGTGGACTCAAAATATGTGTATACCATTCATCAACCCATTCCTTTGACTCACAACCCATCCCAATCTTCATCTACACATGATGAACAAAAGCACACCATATGTCGTGTGTGGATACTCCATGAACGTACATTACAACTTCTAAAAGAGTGTAGCTCACTCGATCCTGTCAATGTACAACAATCCTCATATGGTGCAATGTTAGTTTCATTCATCAACCAAAAAAATCTACGAACCGTAGACTCACCTTCATTACTTGGACCCATTGTAGCATTACACCACTGGACAATACATCCTACATCTGATAATGTTGTTTTCTCTTTGTACTTTAATTCTTCATGTGCTAAGGCTCTTTTAATACATGCACCTGCACCATCGTGCTCTCCCTTTCCATGACCGGCCTCTGTGAAATTCCACATATATTAAATTCCAGTAATCTTATGCATCCTACACAACCAATAAAACATCTATGAATTCTTGAATTGGATGCACAATTATTTGACCAAATGATATGTCGATGATATTTTATGCCCCTATTTTCCAAATGACCATAAAATAGTTGAAAGCAACCGTGTACAAACTCTGTAGAATGTGAGCGATCATCGCTAATATGAATGTGAGCGATCATCGCTAATATAAAAATGATACTCCCTCAATATCTTCTTGTTCTCCTCTGTACTGTCTGGTGCATGCATGAATGCTATATGAACAAATATAGAAACCTGTTGAGACCTGTAATACTTTTCTTGCACCTCATTCTGTGGTTGTAGTCTGTAGTTCTCTGCAAAGTCCACAACTGAAACAATGGTATCAAGTGGGAATGTGTCCTTGCACAACTTGAATTTTATATTTAACCATCGCGCTCTATGTGTATGCCTTGCATACTCATAAATAATTTGTTTACAAAAAATGTCCATGAACTGATACACTGGAATTTTTTCAATTACTAAATCACATCTTTTAGCCTCTTTTCCATCTTTTAGATTTTATGTCATGGTTTTATATTTTCCAAATTTCACTATTTCATTATCGATTGCATGCGTACTCTCCATATGTTGACAAATTGGCAAATGTCGCAAACCTCCGCAATCTATGCATGTACCATTCAAGCATGAGAGCTTGTAAAATTGTTGAGCATCCACTCTTTCACATAAAATGGTAGATATTAATTCCCCTGAAGATCTAGGTGGGACATTTATGTTACAATCCTGCAAAACATTGTTAGAGTGCAAAGCTACACATATATTCCTATAAACTTCAAAATGGTTAGAAAATTCAATATGTACCCCTACAACAACAAGTTGTGCATGTGTGATTTATCTTGACATAAAAAGGTTTACACATTTCAAAATATCTCTGACTAATTTTAATTTGAGGATACGTATGCATAAATTTTGCAAAGAATTGTGTCTGAGTTGAATCCAAAAAATGTTTTGGATGTGGAACAAGAATTCGACTACCAATCCTCCTTCTTACAACATCTCTTTGATTAGGAGATACCTGTGTATTATTTCTTCCAAAATTCTTCAATCAAGGATTTCAAAGCTTCAACAATTGCTTTATCTTTTCGTGGTAGTCTACCGGAAAATGCCCATAACTCATTGCTATTTGGATCTTCCACTCTTTGACGCCTTCTAGGGCTCTCATTAGAGACTTTCTACTTATTTTCAATGTTTCACTTGTCTTTCTAATGAGTCAAGATTTCTTCATTTGAGTGCTTACTATCATTGATGTAAGTACACGTCGTGTGACATTACTATCTTTCATACGTGATGTAGAACCCACACTCTCATATGCAGTCATTAGATTTTTTACAATAGATTTTTCACTTGACTCGTCTGTCATTCTTAGCCAAGAATCTTCATGATGGGCCTAAATTTCAGATTTCTCATCATTTCAACAAATAGTTGACATCTCCTATCATGTTTAAATTCTCAAAAAATGATCTCCAAATATGATTAACATTTCTTTGACAAGTACGCTTGGAAATATTGTCAGGCATTGCTTGCAAAATGTTAGTATCAATATCAATCAAATATTTTGGTTTTCTATATTTAATAATTCTAGGAGAATCAAAAACATCTTGTGTGAATTTCATACCATCTTGAGTACCTTCAACATGAGACGATGTTGTGCCCACACCTTCAGAAGTAGACAATGATGTGCCTTTAGCATGATAGAAGAGTGTGCCCACACCTTCAGAAGTAGACAATGGTGTGCCTTCAACATGAAACATTGGTGTGCATCCACCTTCGGAAGTAGACAATGGTGTGCCTTCAACATGATACATTGGTGTGCCTCGAACATTGGATGATGATGTCTCTTGAACTTGGGAACCCATAGATGATGTCCCCGCATCTTCATAATTCAATTGTCTCGTTGCACGCAAGTTTCTCATTCGTTGTCTTTTTTATTCCAATTCCAATTCTCTCTTACTTTGTATTGGTGTTTCATGTTCCTCATCCAAAGGAAAATCTTCTTCTATAGTATCTAATTTTTTTTTTTCACGAAGTTGTCTCATTCTTTCCCTTTTCTTCTCTTTGTCTCTTTCATGCTCTTCCAGTGTTAAATTATTTGCTCATTTCCTTGGCATGATGATGATTTCTACATATCAATTGATTACAATTTTAAAATATAATAT
>BSBK01012143.1:10000-169049 GCA_027943335.1 Chamaecyparis obtusa | reverse complement strand
AACATTCTATCATATTAGTTTGAAGAAACTAAAGCATAGATTTTCAAAAATAGTTTTCAAAACCTCAAAGAGCCAACCTTCTATAAGTCTTAAGTCTTTTAATATATAGTCATGCAGGGTTTGAAACGAATCCAGATTAAAACTACTTCACCAGCAGTAAATTTTTTTTAGTTAAAATAAATAACTAAGAGCATAAACAAGAAAAAAGTGGAACTAAAGTGCGAAACACCTTTTGAATTTATTTGAGTATCCTTAGGAGCTAAGGCATCAAGGTTGAGACGAACATGGACACTTTCCAATTATCATACACCATAGTAAATGCAGAGATCATCTACTGATGTGGTAGTCCAAGCTAAGCAATTCTCTACTTCCACACCTCCTTATCTTTCCTGATTTTTGCCACTTTCCCATCATGCATCTCCATATTTTTTGTTGAATCAGGAGCATCGATTCCATGCGCACGACCTTAGAAAAGTCCTGCACACTCAATTTTTTCATCTCTTTGAGTTCATCGAATGATATTTGAACATGTTCAATGACCTTCTCACCTAACCCATTTGACTCCTTTTCCACATAACACTACTTATCAATCCAATCTATATCACTCAAGATTATGTCATTTATTATCTCCATCTCTTTAAGAAGATCCTTGACCTTAGAGATTCCCTGATACATGGCTTCATTTCTCTATTCAATGCATTCCTTTAGGATGTATAAGGTTTTGTCATCCAAACCTGGAGCTGGCCTTTCTGCAAGAAACTTCTGCAAGTCATATTCCTGAATCTCCTCCATCCATGGGATCTCTTTCACCCAACTTCCTTTTTCTTTTTCCCAACCATCAACACTTTCTCCAACCTTCTTAATAAGGCTAATGGCCTCATTCTAGGACTAATTCAAGTAGCCTAAGTATTTCATAGCCTTAGATTTAACATAAGTTTAATCCACCCTTCAAATATTTTGGTAATGGCCTTGTTTCTCTATAACTGATCCTAGAATTTCTGGTTAATTGGGGATTTGACATCAATCTAAACCCACATCTTTCCCAATGGAAGAGGCTCCAGATGTCAAATAACATGAATCTACTGAGCCATTTTTTTTATTGTTTCCTTCATCTCTTGTTTATCCTTTACATCCTTCCATACTCTGTTAGAGATCTTTCTATTGGACACTTCAAATATCTTCATATCCGTAGCTCTACTATCTTTCCCAAATCAATCTTTGACACTTGAAAATCATATGCAGAAGCTTCTTCATTTCCTTTATCATTTACTAGTTTTGCAATCTCTACTACCCAATGGCTAGTATCTTCATCAAAATCAATTCTGGATTCTGTCTAATGTTTTTTGACCTTTGGAGTCTTACCCAAGCATTTTCTCACCACATCCTCAATTGGAAGAGGCAAAGGAATGATACTTCTTTTCTTAGAAATAGAGTTTTCCAACCATTGTGGAGCTATGGTAGTCTTCTTTTGTGTCTCATAGCTACTCAGAAGAGAAAGGGAGTCCTTTGGAGTGTTTTTTGAACCACCCTGAATTTGCTAGCTATCTGGCATACTGGGGTGAACTGAATTCTAGAACTGGCTCTTCTTTTTGTTCAGTTTTATGAGAATCTTGGTACTTATCTTTGTTCTTTATCCTAGTACTTGAATGGGTCATCTATGTGGTGGGCTCAACTTGAACTTGAAGTTCAACTTTTGGGTTAACTGATTCAACTTCAAGTTCAATATTACCTACAGGAAGTTTACCAACAATAAAATTAGTCAAAATAGAAGCTTTCTTCAAGGAATTTATTTTCTTGGATTTCAATTACTTTTTAGAGGATTGAGAAATAAGTTTAGGGGTCTTCTTTTCCCAAAACTAATTTTCTATCTTTCTAACCACATTAGTTATTCTAGACTATAGATCATCCTCCTGTACTTTTGTCCAGTCAACATGTGGCATAGGAAGGGCCTCAACTTGCTCAAGGAATTAGGGATCAAGCATGTCCACCTCTTCATCTTCTTCAACACCATCTATATCCAAATCCAACCTGAAAGTGATAATCTATCTCAAAGTCATCCTAGACCACAATTTATTTTTGAGTTCCAGCTCATATGAGAAATATGCCTAGTAATCGTCAAGTTCTGGGATATGCATGAATGTAGAAGGAACATTTAGGTTTGACTTGGGAAAACATCTTCAATAAAAATTTTCTCTAGGGGTGTAAGGTTGTAAATTCAGAGCGTGAAGCTCACCTTCCATTGCTAGGACATCCTGGAAAATCTTACACCTATATTGGCCTAACTCAATAGGAAATAAGACACCTAAGGACTCTTTGGAACTACTAGAATTTCATTCAACAATAACCAATTACCTGAAAATCTTCATCAAAACTACATTGTCCAAACAATATCTCGGTAGTCTCAAAGGCTCTCCATCAAATGCCCCAACCCCAATATAAGTGAACCTAGGGAACTGAATA
The DNA here is from genome assembly GCA_027943335.1 of Chamaecyparis obtusa. Lineage (NCBI taxonomy): Eukaryota > Viridiplantae > Streptophyta > Pinopsida > Cupressales > Cupressaceae > Chamaecyparis > Chamaecyparis obtusa. The sequence goes on along the minus strand of BSBK01012143.1, from coordinate 166,589 downwards.
AAGTAACACCCATAAACATTCACTACTTGCATAGTTTCCTCTGTGAGTCTAATGTTTTCTTTCTCACATAGCCCAAAGACTAGCTTACCTAAGAATATATCATTAATTTCTCTGAATTCTTCTGTAAATCTCTCACTCTACAAACATGTGTACTAATCATAAATCTTCATGTCATTATTCCATGACTCATGAGGAAGACCTTCCCAGGTTTTACAACTAGAAAGCACATATATAAGGTAGGAATTCATGTGGAAAGGGGTTAAATTGGTTACATTTAGGAGTTCTCTATGAAGTTTCTAGGCAATTAAGTCACCCTAGTCAATAAAATTTTCCCCTCTTAAAATATTTTGAATGAAATAGTACATCCAATCTTCCCAATGGAATGCATGTGCATCTCCCTTAACTTTGTTTAAAAGGAAGACAATGTCTATAATTTACTTATGGAAATGTTCAATTGTCAAGGGTTTAGGCAACTGTGGGCCTCCCTTCTCTAGTTTTGCCAACGAGCTTTGAGAAATCAGAGAGCTGTATCCTTTGTTATCCTTGTCGTATACGTGGGTCACTTTAGCATAAGCCCATGGCTCATAGGGTTTTCTTTGAGGGATTTTAAGAGCTTCTATGAGTGTCTCTCAACTTATTCTTACTAAAATTTCTCCTAAGGAATCCTTGATGCACCTACTCTTAGCATCATATTTATTCACACATTCTAGCATGAGCTCATGACATACTAAGGTTGGGAGAAATATGGCAGCTTCCATTAATCCACTTCTAGCTAGCTTGTAGGGAAAGATCCCTGTGACGCATTACTAACCCTCTCACATAACTACACTAGACTAACATTAACTAGAGAGGTGTCACAAATGTCTGGTAGTGATACTAATAAAAGGGTTCTACTTTTGGCTTTTGGAAGCTTTGGGTGAAATAGAGGCATCTTAACAAAAAAGAAGGAAAAAAACACAAAATATAGCAACAATCTTCTTCTACAAACTGAAAGCTACATGGAGGATAACTCACTAGTTTCCTGTGCACAAATTCTCTACAATTTTCTTATGATAAACTCTGATGCTTCCTTTCTTCGTAAGCAAATGATAATCAAATGCTAATAAAAGCTTCAATTTATTAACAAGGCTGGTAAGAATCCTAAATAGATTTTTGTAGGATAGTTGTAATAAATGCATTTATGTAGAAATCATTGATGTGACATATTAAGTTCTTTCTCATTAAATTTCATGTCAAATCGACACAAATTTATTAGTTCCCAATAACGTCTCCTGATTACCACACTCTTCACAATAATGACCCTTTTCCACTATGCCGCTAGCTGTCATATCATAATTCTACATGCTCCTATTGTCCCATCAAAATTGGTAACTTCGCATGGCATCATTCCATAGTTTTGATTTGATAACCATGTTTCTTGAAAAGGAAACTTCACTGCGAAAGAAAGAACCATACTTCCTGAATATTCCATATCTTGGACTTTACAGTTGAACTTGATCTTGAACTTGAACTTTTTACAAAATTAATATTATAAAAAATAATATTATAATCCCTTAACCATTCATGCACGAACCTGACGACTTATACATTTTGCTATAATTTCGAATCCATGAAAATCTTATTCTGGAATAAAAAATAAATTATAGGTTTTTTTTGGATTTAATTAATCCAAGCATTGGCCCAAAAATGGGGATTAATTTTCTAATTTGAGAATTCAAAAAATGTCCACAAATGGAAAATTACTTAATTCTCGCATTAAATAATGACTATTCTAGGTTAATACAAGGAACCAAATAGGCCCTAAAAGAAAAGCATCTAGATGTTACAATTTGAGAACTAAGAAAGTAATTGAGAGTTTGAATATGTTAGGATTGATGAAAGGTTTTAGGTACAAGAAAGAACATGCAAATTCAATCCATATGATCTAGATCAGGAAAGGTTTGAAAAGGAGATTTTTTAGAGCAATAAAAATCAACTTCAAATAGGGAAAGGTCGGGGAGAAGTATAGGAACAACCGCAAGAGGATTTGTTACTAAGAAATGACATAGAAATAAATATGAGTGAACCAAAAGTGTTCAAAATACCTAAGTATGTTGTGAAGAATCATCCATAGGATCATATCATTGGAGATTAGAGTACAAGTACTAGGACAAGATCATAGTTCAAAAATGCAGTCTGTTTGATCTCTCAGGTTGAGCTGAGGACACCTGATGAGGCTTGCAGTGATGAGTATTAGATTAAATAAATGAGAGAAGAATCAAATCAAATTGATAAAAATAACACTTAGGAACTGGTCCCAAGACCTATAAACAAGAATTTAATTGTCACAAAGTGGGTTTTCAGAAACAAACTGAATGAAGATGGGGTTGTGATTATGAATAAAGCTAGATTAGTGTGTAAGAGATATTCATAGCAAGACAAAATTGACTTTGAGGAGACCTTTTCATCAATTGTGAGGATAGAGTTAGTTAGGTTATTCTTGGCCTATTATGTACACAAATTTTTTAAGGTGTATCAGATGGATGTCAAGTCCACATTCCTAAATGGTGATTTGGATGTGGAATTTTACATTTAGCAACTAGATGGTTTTCCTTTGACAGATGATAGAGATATGGTTTACATATTGAAGAAAGTGTTGTATGGATTAAAGAAAAATCCAAGAGCTTGCTATGCAAGGTTGGATAGGTATTTGCTACATCTTGTTTTCAAAAATAGTAGTGCAGATAGTAATTTGTATCTAAGATGCAATAATGAAGGTACTTTGATAATAGAAGTGTTTGTTGAGGACATTATCTTTAGGGGTAAGAATGTTGAGTAATAAGTTTGCAGAAGAAATGAAAGGTGAGTTTGAGATGTCAATGATAGGGGAGATGAAATTCTTCCTAGGATTATAGATAAATCAAAACAAAGATGGGATTTTCATATTAAAAACAAAGTATCTAAAAGAGTTTCTAAAAAAATCTAACATGGATGAGAGTAAACTAGTTGGAACCCCTATGGAAATAGGGACTAAGGTATCCATTTTAGATGAGGAAAAGAATGTACCTTAGATGTAGTACATATCAATGATTAGAGGGATTCAATATCTAACACATGTTAGGCCTAATATTGGTAATGTAGTTGGAATTGTTGCTAGATTTTGAGTAGATCCAAAGGAGACACATTTTGCAATAGTAAAAAGGATATTCAGATACCTCAAGGGAACAATTGACCTCGGATTATGGTATATGATAGGTCAAATAACTTTGTATTGAATGCTTACACTGATGCAGATTGGTCAAGATGTGTAGATGATAGAAAAAGCACTAGTGGAAGAGCCTTTTTCCTTAGGAAGAGGTTGATCTCTTGGTTTAGCAAGAAGGAAGACTACGTATCATAGTCAACTATAGAATTAGAGTATGTTGTAGTAGAAATTAATTGTTCTCAAGTAATTTTGATGAAGAAAATGTTGAAGGATATTGTTATAAATTTAGGAGAAACTATTATCATACATTGCGATAACACAAGTGTGGTAAACATGTCAAAAAACCTAGTGATGCATTCAAAGAGTAATCATATAAATCAAGTATCATTTTCTAAGAGATAGAGTGGCAGATAAAGTGGTGAAGCTTGAGTACATTAGTATAAAGGAGAAGATAGGACCCATCTTCACCAAACCATTGAGTAAAGATAGCTTTAAATATCTCAGAGGTAAGCTTGGGGTCAGATCCCCACTAGAAGGTAACTAAGAAAGTACAGAAGTGCATGAGTCCATCAACTATCAAAGCATTTTCATTTATGGACTTGTTGCAAAAATCTACTCTTGAGGGGGAGTAGTTGGCATAGCTTAACCGATTAGATCAAGGTTATTTTGTACTTTCTATTTGAAGTTTTATAGAAAGAAGGAAATATTTTGTTTTGGAACCCTTTTCCATTAAGGTCAAAGAGGGAGAGATATTAGTGAAAAACCCTACTAGTTTAGGAGGAGCTTTGAAGAAGATATTGAGAAGGTTCTATTAAGAAGGGTACTCTTGGATTGATGGCTTTTCACATATCTTTCCATCAATGACAAAGGGGGAGATTTTTGGAGTTATTTTCATTCAAGAGCTTCATCATTGATGTCAACATATATTAGTTATGGAGACCAGGAATTGCTAGATAGTACTAATAGGAAGACTGTAGAAAGTGGTAAATAAGTTGTATGATTCATTATCTCTTGAAAGATTAGAGATATGTTTCAAGATGTATCTAAAGCTTATTCCTATGGTGAGAAATGTTTATATTATCATTTGATAGAGATATTATTTTTTTAGTAAAGACTGGTCGCATGAACTGAGACTAGGAGTTTTCATAGACCTAGTTGTAGTGTTCAAAATAGAATTATTGTGTGATGATGAGTTTTGTTATGTGCAATTGGGAAATGTCAGAAGACATCATGAAGAAGATACATTATGATCACATCATGTTCATGTGATTGATGACATCATCTATGGAATGTTTACTAGTGTGGAAATATTTGGGAGCTGACCAAGAAGAGTAATGTGTAGATCATTGATTTATGATTGAATTACTGATGGAGAAAAATTTGGGTGAATTTTAATTTTTGTAGCATGATCAGGGATGTCTTGTGTGTCATCACCTAGGATAATGTAATTTTTTTTTATGTAATGAGGTCCTATAATGGCCAACCTTTAGATGAATTATTGTTTGTAACTTGTATATAAGGAAGGGTTTCTTCCTTAAGACTGTGTGTGGATTGTGACAGTAATATGTGAGCTAGAAGGATGTGAGATATTCTTCAAAAAAATTAGAATGTTGTGCATCTGGGCCCAAGGATTGGATTGAGCTAACAAAAAACTCAGGTATGATAAAGTATATATTCTATAAAGGATTGAAGGTATATTTAAACTTCTGATTGTATTTGAGCCAATGGCTAATTTTAATACCCCTAAAAGGATCTGAGACTCCTAAAAGGGTCATTCCTTTAGTGGGTACCTACCTATTATATTAATCATCTCTTAATAGGGCTAGAAATCCTAACAGGGTTTCAATAATATAATGTAGATATTTGTGTGTTTCATCCCTACTAGGGTGTTTCCCTTAACAGGGTTTTCCTCGAGAACAAATCTTGGTGTGAATTTTTTTCAATGATGTGATGTGGTTTTACATTCTATTTTGCAAAAGATTATATTTGGTTTTAAGTTTGATAATATTGTTAACAGCTGATTCACCCCCCACCCCCTCTCAGTTTATTGAGACATGCTTATCCTAACATAGTGTCCCTCAATGCCTATAACTCCCCCTCTTCTCTTTGTTCAGAATAGTCCCAAGAGATAACTAAGAGGGGGGGGGGGGTGAATCAATTATCTACAAGTTTCAACTCTTTATCCAATTAAGTATACTTAAATTTAAACATAAACACAAAGAAAGAACACTTGAACACAACACCAATATTTTGGTTACGGGGAAACCCTAATAGGTAAAAACCCCGGTGGGAATTGACAACCCTGTTAGGAGTTGATCTTTACAATGCAATAAGTATAGTGATCTGGTCAAAGTTTAGACCTTGTTAGGAGTCTTATATGACTGACCCTTTTAGGGGTGAGGACACACTATTCAAGAGCTCATTGCTCAAAGGGGTGAAGGCTGCAACCTTCTAAATAACAGATACACGCTATATCTGGATCTTGGTGAACTTTGAGGTAGACTTGTTGTCTTGATCAGCTCCAATGAATATCATATACTCTTTACTTGGTCACATAGACCTTCTGCTAATGGCTCAACAGTTCACACTCTCTTCTTTGCTCTTCTCTTTCAACTCTGAACCATGTCTTAGCAATCACAAAATAATTTCCTATAAATATATTTCCTCTAAATGATATAATCAAGCCAACTTATTAGAACCACCTTGAAATCATATTAGAGAAGCAACAACACTCATCAATAAAATTTATGTTGTCTCTACTAAGCACACAACACAACCTGGGACCTATCCAAATTAATAAGTGTAGATGCACGCTACACACTGTCGACTTTACCAATTTAACTAATACTTTCTCCTCATGCTCAATTACATCATGCGCTCTTAAAAAGACCTTCTTAAATATTCTATAATCACTAATTGAAGCACACATACCAAAATTATAGATGCAACTCCTATACCAATATAATCTCTGTCGGCTCTTCTAGATAAACATAGGAAAGTACAACTAGTGAATGGCGACTGCATAACTTCACTTCTACTGCATATCAGACTTTGCATCCATGAATTTAACATTACTAGTATGTCTCCTGCACATATCCAAAGGCACAAAGCTTCATGATAACTGTACAGATAATCATCATAGAACACTACCTCTAACTCTATCAGGAACACTGCTGACACAAGTTTCTACATAGCTATCTGTATTAACAATTAACCTATGCATCCATGATATTAGGTTGATAACATGTCCATGCTACATATACTTGAATCTTACTACATAAGTCTTCCATGCATGCTACTTACCATATGTTGTCATCAATGAAAAACATACAGTCAGCACTCGCTTGCTGGAAAATCTCCAACAATCTCCCCCTTTGGCATTGATGGAAACATATGGTACAAAAAACACCACCAATCCAAATGACCAATTATTTTATAACATTCTCCATTTCCTCATCAAAACTCCCCCAAGGATGAATCCTCCATCTGCTGCAATATTCTTTAACATTCTCCATTTCCTCAACTAAACTTCTTTCATGACTGAATACTACTCTCCCTTGTTGCTATATAATATTCCTCCTTAATTTTGTATGTAATCCCCCTTTAATGTTGTTTTTCATAACTATATACTACGCCCCCTTTGACATAAATGGAAAAGGGTGCCAAAAATTTAAGCTCTGGGACTACTCGTAAACTAGAGTAGTCAACCATCCATCAGTCACTAATGACTGATGCTCTTTCTACTTTCTCTAAGCAGAATCAGGGAAGGGAATTAGTCCTAGCTTCTCTTTGAGATACTCAAAAGTATCCTTTGGAAAGGGCTTTGTGAATATATCTGCTAGCTATTCCTTTGTACTCACATAATCCAATTTGACTTCTTTATCTGCCACTTTCTCTCTTAGGAAGTGATACTTAATCTCTATGTGCTTTGTCTTTGCATGCATCATAGGATTCTTTGACATGTTGATAGTGCTAGTGTTATCACAATGTATAATAATAGGATAATCAATCTAAATTCCAAAATCATTTATCATCTGTTTGATCGAAACAAGTGTAGAACAATCCAAGGCTGTTGCAACATACTCTACTTTTTTTGTTGACTGAGAAATACAATTTTGCTTCTTGCTTGTCCAAGTGACAAGTCTATCACTAGGAAATATTGCTCCTCTTGAAGTACTCTTTCCATCATCCACGTATCTTGCCCAATCTATATTTGTATACACATGAAGCTCAACATTCTTTGAATTAGGATACCATAGACCATAATCTATAGTACATTGCAGATATTTGAATATTATTTTTACTGCCATGAGGTGACTTTGTTTAAGCTCTACTATAAATCTTCCAACTATGCCAACTACATTAGAAATATCAGGTCTATTTTGAGTAAGATATATGAGTTTACCAGTCATAGACTTGTACAATGTTATATATACTATTGGAGAATCATCTTCTTTTGCAAGCTTGCATCCTGTTATCATAGGCATACCCACTGGATTGAAATAATCCATCTTCAATTTCTTCAATATCTCTTTCACATATTTAGATTGATTAATGAAAATACCTTTCTCTATCTTCTGCTCATTTAATCCCAAAATGTATTTGATAGGTCCAATCATGCTAATTTCAAACTCTCTCTGCATCTCCTTAGCAAATTCTGCACTAAGTTTGTCATTACCCCCAAAGATAATGTCATCAAGAAATATAGCTACAAGTAGTAAACCTTCAGATGTCTTTCTAATAAAAAAATGACAATCTGTTGCTCCTTTTTTGAATCCAATTTTTGTTAGATATCCATCAAGTCTCTCATACCAAGCTCTAGGGGCTTGCTTAAATCCATAGAGGGATTTCTTCAACCTGCATACCATATCGAGCTTGTCTGATAAGGTGAATCCTTCTAGCTATTCAATGTATACCTCTTTTAATTCTCCATTCAAGAATGTTGACTTAACATCCATCTGATAAAATTTGAAGATTTTGAATGTTGCATAAGCTAAAAACAACTTAATAGCTTCTAATATGCTCACAGGTACAATTATGTTTGAATAATCAATACCTTCTCTTTGCGCATATCCCTTGCATACTAACCTTTCTTTATTCCTTACTACTATACCATCTTCATTCATCTTGTTTCTGAATATCCAATTTGTTCCAATCACATTCTTATAACTAGGTCTTAGGACCAGTTCCCAAGTATCATTCTTGATAATCTGATCTAGTTCTTCTTTCATAGCATCATGCCAATCTGAATTATTACATGCATCTTTAATACTTAAAGGTTCTATCTAAGATTGTGAACATACCACTTAATTTCTTGCTAAACTCTTTTCTTTTGATCTTGTTGTGACTTTACTGCTCTGATCTCCAATGATGTCATCCTTAGAGTGATATCTAGATGTATACTTTGGAACTTTAGGTGATACTGACTCATCTTCCTTCTGAGTTTCTTCTTTACTTGTTTTGGGGTCATTGAACATTACATTAATACTATCAAATATCTCTTCAACAACTATCTCACTAATGGAAGGAATGGGTTCTTATTCAATCATAGGTGCATAATCATGATATCTTTTTTGAACCATAAACTTTTTATCAATCTTAACATGAGCACTTTCAATGATATTCTTCAATCTCAAGTTAAAACATCTATAATCTTTTCTTCTAGTAGAGTAACCAAGAAAAATGCATTCATCACTTCTTGCATCAAACTTGCCTATTGCTTCAACCCTCTTGATGTAGAACTTGCTTCCAAATATTCTGAAGTATTTCTCTGTGGGAACATTACCAAACCATATCTCATAAGGTGTCTTGTTTGTGCTAGGCCTCAATTGTATTCTATTGATGGTATAGACTATTGTATTGACCGCATATCTCCAATAGGTATGTGCAACATTTCCTTCAATCATGATGGTGTGCGATGTATCAAGGATGATCCTATTCCTTCTCTCTACAATCCCATTTTGTTGAGGGGTTCTAGGTGCACTAAATTGTCTCTTTATGCCATGTTCTTCACAATAATCATAGAATCTATCAGAGGTGAATTCTCCTCCTCTCTCTGATCTTAGATACTTTATCTTTAGTCTAGATTTATTCTCAACCTTAGCTTTGAATATTTTGAACTTCTCAAATGCTTCTAACTTATCTTTTAAGAACACAACCCACATCATTCTAGAATAATCAACAACAAACAAAATGAAATACCTTTCACCATTTTATGATCTTGTTTGAGATGGTCCACATAGGTCTGTATGAATCAGATCCAACTTATTTTTTACAGAATTATGCTTGCTCCTAAATGAATTCCTCACATGTTTTCCCATCACACATTCATTGAAAATAGTATCAACTAGCTTTTCTATGCTAGGTAGATCTCTTACTGCCTTTACATTGCTTATCTTTACTATGTTATCAAAACTGATATGACATAGTCTTTTATGCCATAACCAACTATCATCTACTTTAGCAACAAAACAACTTGCTTCAAAATTTAGTTAAAAAACATTACCTCCAGTCTTTAAACCTGATGTAATCATTACACCATCCTTGTTGTTAATGATGCATTCATTATCTTTGAACTCCAATATATAACCTTTTTCAAGCAACTGTCCAACAGTAAGAAGGTTATGCTGCAAACCATCTACATAAAGAACATCATCAGTGTTGTTCTTTCCATCCAATTTAATAGCTCCTCTACCAATGATAGGTTTAGGAGTGTTGTCTCCAAATCTAACCATACCACCATTGTATTTTTTCAGATGAACAAATATATCTTTATCACCTATCATGTGATGTGAACAACCACTATCTATAATCCAGTCTGTCCTTATGTCTTCTTGTGAAATCAATGCTAGCTCTTGTTCCTTTTTCTTATCTTCATGATGCATAATAGCAATGAATCTAATTTCATCTTCAGCTGAATTATCATTAGAAACTCCATCACCAGCATAGTAACATGCTTTTGTATACTTAGGCTTGTAGTTAGTTCTAAATTTCTTAACTCTTGTAGGACACTTGGATGTAAAGTTACCAATCTTATTACATTAGAAACATTTGAAAGGTAAGTGACCTTCATAATTTCCTTTTCATTTTCTTTCTTTCTTAGAAATCATACAAATAATATCATCTATCTCTTTGTCTTCATCTTCATCATCAAAATTACCAGAAGTGTTTGAAGATTTCTTACCATGGACTGATGCTTTGAAGGTTGTCTCACTTTTAGGCTCTGAATTCAATCTTGAAATCTCAAAAGCTGAAATTTTATTGATCAAGGTCTCTCTCTTGAAATTTTTTGTAGCTACATTGTCTCATCAAGGATGTTGATCTTGTTTTCATACTTTTCTGTAAGAGTAGTCATTAATTTATCCATAATGTCTTCCTCAGAGATCTCTCCACCATTGTTCCTAATTCCACCAACTACTTCATTAATCCTTTGGTTGTAAGCTTTGATGTTTTCTTCAAGTAGCATCTCTAATGCATTGTATCTTTTCTTCCATGTCTTTCTATGTGCATTCTTTGCTTGTGTATCTCCTTCAAAGATGTCTTCTAGGTGCTTCCATATCTTGTAGCTTGTGTCTACTTTCTTTAACTCTGAAAACTCACTATCAGATAAGGTGCTGATAAGTGCTTCTTTGGATATTGCATTATGATGGAACAAGTTGTTTTTCTTTCTAGTAGCATCATCTTTTGCAAGTTCTTCTAGAGAGGGGATCTTAATATCTTTGATAGCCACTTCAGAAACTTCAAAAACAATGCACTACAAATGAGTCACCATTTTGTTCTTCCAATCAGGATAGTTCTCTCCATCAAACTTAGGACTATCTTTTCAAAAGAATTTCATCTGATGAACCTCAAGCTCTTAAAATTTCTCTCTAAGGTACTTGGCTCTAATACCAATTGTTAGGAATAGTCCCAAGAGATAACTGAAAGTGGGGGGTGAATCAGTTATCTACAAGTTTCAATTATTTATCCAATTAAGTATACTTAAACTTTAAATATAAACACAAAGAAAGAACACTTGAACACAACACCAATATTTTGGTTACGGGGAAACCCAAATAGGTAAAAACCCCGATGGGAATTGACACCCACTAATAAACTCCACTAGTGTATAATGATCCTTGTTAGAAGATCTTACAAACATGTTAGAAGTTGATCTTTACAATGCAATAAGTACAGTGACCTAGTCAAAGGTTGGACCCTATTAGGAGACTTTTATCATTGACCATGTTAGGGGTGAGGATGCACTGCCTGAAAGCTCACTACTCAAAGGGGTGAAGGCTGCAACCTTCTAAATAATAGATACACACTATATTTGAATCTTGGTGAACTATGAGGTAGACCTGCTATCTTGATCAATTCCAATGAATATCATATACTCTTTACTTGGTCACATAGACCTTCTTTCGATGGCTCAACACTTCACACTCTCTGTTGTGCTCTTCTCTTTCAACTCTGAACCATGTCTTAGCAATCACATAATGACTACCTATAAATATCTTTCCTCTAAATGATATAATCAAGTCAGCCTATTATAACCACCTTGAAATCATATTAGAGAAACAAAAACGCTCATCAATAACATTTTTGTCAGCTCTACTAAGCACAGAACACAACCTGGGACCTATCCAAATTAATAAGTGTAGACGCATGCTACACACTATCGGGTTTACCAATTTAACTGATACTTTCTCCTCAAGCTGAATTACATCATGTGATCTCAAAAAAACCTTCTTAACTCTTCTCTAATCACTAATCCAAGTGTGCATACTAAAATGATAGACACAACTCCTATACCAATATAATCTCTATCAACTCTTCTAGATAAACATAGAAAACTTCAAATGGTGAATGGCGACTACATAACTTCACTTCTACTACATATCAGACTATGTGTCCATGAATTTAAAATTACTAGTATTTCTCCATCAGATATCCAAAGGTGCAAGGCTTCATGATAACCATACTGACAATCACTCATAGAACATTGCCTGTAACTCTATCAAGAACACTGCTAACACAAGATACTACATAATTTTCTATACTAACAATTAACCTCTACATCCATGATATCATGATGATAACATTTCCATGCTACATATACTCAAAGCTTACTATATAAGTCTTCCATGCATGCTACTTAACATATGTTGTCATCAATGACAAACATACAGTCAACGTTGGCTTGCTGGTAGATCTCCAACACTCTTTGCATACTAGACAAAGTTGCATCTAAAGAGGCTATCACTACAACCCTCTCTAATGTCAAAATATCTATCCTAGTTGTCAATATATCTACTTGTGAGGTGAACATTGTCTTCTTTGTGTTCCAAGACGCCCTCTCTATATCCTAGGATGTCCTCTCTTCCTAATGTCTTTCTATCTACCTCATTAGACCTAGAATATATTATCTCTATTGTTTTTATACCTCATTACATGTTTCTATATAATGCATTTGACTATCTTCAGGTGCTTGTATATCCTCATCATCTAGTGGAGCCTATCTTCTCTCCTCCACCTACATCAGCATAGCATCCTAACTATTTTCATCATAATTGTCCCCATCCTCACTACTAGAATTAGTTATTCTATCATCATCATTGTTATCCTTTTCATCATCATCCTCCCCCTCATCTCCCTCTTCCCACTATTTTCCTCTCCCTCTTCATCCTCCCCATCCTTATCCTCATCTTCTGGTCTTGGCACTAATAATCTTAACAATGGTACATCTGGGTATGTCAATAGAATAGGTCTATGTTATGAAAACCATCTATCATACTCTACTATGGTCCTTGTATCTATGATATATGCACTTTCTCCCTACTGTCTCAATTGTAGCTTCTCAAACTCTACATATGATACTCGTGGTCTGATAAGTGCACCCCATATCTTGAACTCACTTCTTGAGCATGCAAAAAATGTCATGCCAGTCATCACTCCCTACCACTCTCCAAATTGCATGTTCACTCTCTCCAATAATTGAACCTCAATAACTACATGACCTATGATCATGCACCTTATCAAGTACCTCTCATGTCTACAATATGGAAAGTGTTACCTATTATCATCCCATCCAAGGAATCTTATGTATGGTCTCCATTAGAAATATCTCAATGTGTCCATAACATGTATAAACTAAAGTGTTTGTCCCAATGGTCCATGCACAAGTGCCATAAAATATAATTACAACTATGAAATATCTGGTATCACCACTAGATCTGCAATAAGGTGAAATACTACTATGTACTCATATGCCCAAATCCACAATAATTTAATCCTACTATTGATTAGAAATATTCCTTTGTATGCTACCTAATGTAGATTATAATATGTCATAGCTAACGTGCATGAACCCTAAGAAAAAAATATTTCATTCACTATAATCCTCTTGAGTACTCTTCCCCAATCAATAGGGAATCCATGTCCTTGCATGTCTGGCACTAGTAACCATGTAGCATAGTACCACCACTATTCTATTGTGGTGTTTAGCTAGTGTCTCCCATTGGATTTTGTAATCCCTAACATCAAGCTTCCCATCATTGCAATCAAAAATCCGATGCAATGATAATCTCCATGTTGTTGGATCATACTCTACTAACTCACCATGTATAGGGATCCTAAGAATGCACCGGACATTATCTAATGTCACTATAGCCTCCCCCATCAGCAAGTGAAATGATCTTATCACAAAGTTCCATCGCTTTGTCAATATTGTAACCAACCCCCTATTTTCCCTGATCTCAAACATATAGGTGTGATAGTGAAAATCTAATCCTACTGTGATATCTCTCTCATGTGGACTCAGTTAGTGCCACAAATCTAAGCATACCATCCTTCTCTCGTGTGTCAATAATAGGGGCAGTTCCTCCTACATTTACCATGTATTTTGTGTCCACTTTGTGTTGTTGTTGACCAATTTTGACTCATGTTTAACCCATTATTGACTATGTTTGACTTATATTTATTCTATCTCTAGGTTTTAGACTGAGTTTTGACCTTCTAGGACCAATTTGGAGCCTTTAGGAGCTATTTTGACCTAATTTATAGCCCCTTAACCAACTACCTAACTAGGGTTACCAAGCATGGTCATAACCACATTTGTCATGCCAAGTGCGGTGAGGACCATAGTTTGGTATGTTTGTTGTGCACTTGGGGTGTTTTGACTCAAAAAAAAACCCCCAAGACCCTTATTTGCCCTCAAACTGACACCCCAACTTCTTAAGAAAGCACACAAAGCAATGTGGTGACTAAGAGTCATGGATGTACTCACCTCTATTCTTGTTCCCTCTGGGAATTAGTAGCTCCACACTCATTCCCTATGATGTTCATCCATTAGTAGTTAGTCCATCATCTTAGCTCTAGAGATTTAAATCTTCCAATTAAGAGAGTTAAAATGACCTCAAATCCCCTCTCCAAGCCCATTTATAGCCTACTGTTTGTCTAGATGGGAGTACAACCCTTTCCTTTTGTATTGGTCATGATGATTTTTGCAGTCTGAACTTTATAACTTTTTCACTTGACCTCTGATTTCTTATCCATTCATTTTTGTGGATCTATCTCTTCATTATTCACAAATTGACCTATCACTTGCATTTCTTCGTCAATTTCTCAAGGGGCACCCATGTATCCTATTATTATTGAGGCATATTTTATTTAATTTTCATCATTATTCTTTGATGAAACATGCTGAATTGCATTGTTTTAAAGAGTGCAAAAATGTAGATGCTCAAAAATAGTCGAACCATGCTAGTCTATGTGTTAACATTTTTGCATTACAATTGAAACATTGTTTTGCACTCTAATTTTTCTCCTATGTTGTGCACATGGTTTTCACTATATGTCGGCATTTTATCTTTCATCGTCAATTGAAAATTGAAAATTATTTAATTCATTATTAACATTTTCTTCATCTTACATCATAACCTCGATCTCTTTGTTTGAATTATGATCGTCATAAAAAAAGTATCAAAATTTTTCTAAACTCCTTTCAATGTCATCGAAATCATTTCAAAACCTTTAAAATCAATTCAGATCAGTTCTAATCCTTTCTAAAATAGTTCAAGATCACTTTAAACCCATTTAGTCCCTTTCAAATCATTTTAAGGCATTGTCAAAGTTTATTGATGCCTGATAAAATCGCCTTCAGACCAATTAAATCCTATCAAATCCTTGCTAATCTCATCCTTACCAATTTTATTTGTCATCAACATTATCAAATTAGTCTATGAATTATCAATCTCATCATTTTTGAATCAATCTAAGGCATTGTCAAAGATTATTTATGTCTCAACCTCTTTGAATCAATTTAACGACATTGCAAAGTTCATCAATGTTGTTTCAAATCAACCTTATCAACCAATTTCAGATCTATTTAATGCCATTGTCAAATTTCATCAATGTGATTCCTAAAACTTTTCAAAACCATCAAAATTTCTCCTAATCTTCATCAAGATTGTCAAGTTCCATCCAGTTTTGTGTCAACATCATCATTTTAATGAATGGTCAACTAATTTTTCCCTTTGGGGGAAATAACCCTTAGTTTATCCCTATGTCCTAATCAAATAATTAAAGTATTTTTCTCCTTTCCTATGTCTCCATAATTAATTAATTTATATTAATTAATTAGCTAATTTCATTAATTATGGGATTTTTTTAATTCCTATATTCCTAATTATAATTTGGAGGGAATAAATGAAATTCAAAACCAAAAAATTATAACTCTTACACCCTCCTAATTTAATCATGCTTCATGATTTCATCCAACTCTCCCTATTCTTTTCTCCACTAATTTGGCTCCTAATTGCCTATTAATTTTCTTCATCATTTCCTTCTCCTTTTCCCTTAATTGGTGGTATTGATTATGCTTCAAATTTGTTCAATAAATAATGTCATAATTATGACATTCTTTCCATTTATACATTTGTCTCTCCAACTCTATAAATTGAGTCCAATTTGCCTTCATTTGTTAATTGCACTCCTAGTATTCTCACTATAGTCATTTTTTATTTCAAATTATATGTGTATTTTGTCAAAATCAAGAGCTACATCTATACATTTCACTGGAGAAGAAAAGAGAACATGGAAGCTACATTTGAAGGGGGTTTTGATTGTTTATGTTTTGTTTTTATAGTCTCTTTTCAAATTAATTTTATGATAGATTAGATAGGTTTGGATAGTGTTTTGAGGTTTTATAGTAACCTCTATTATGCATTCTGACTCCATTTTTGGTCTTACACCCTCATACCTTTTTCATTCAAAACCCTCCCTCCTCCCTCCTTCCTAAAATATTTTTCCTCTTCTATATCAATTTTATCCACATTAGCAGCCAACCACTTCTCTTTATAATTAAAAAACTTTTGAATGAGCTCAATAAAGTTGTCTTCTTTAACAAGATTGTACCTTTGCAAATTTTAACAAAAAGATCCCATACCCATCCCACTTTTATCATGGTATGGAAGAACATAACCATCGGCCAAGAAAATTTTGAAAACATAAAGGATATTCAAAAAAATAAAAAGGCTGACAATCTTCTCTCTCTTGTTATAGTGCTTCTTCATATTAAAATTTATGGGTATAGAACCAAAATTCTGAGCATCCTGGCACTTCCTACTGTACCTAACAAAATTATTTTGTTTCATTTTCTAGAATTTCTTTTAACCCTTGACAATAATGGTCAAAGGATATGTATTCTCATTCCTACACTTAAGGCCCCCAATTGGCCATACAATCAGTAGCTTTGTTCCTCTTGAAAGTGTTTTTACAATTATAAGTTTTAACTTAATTGTCATTCATTTTATCAAAAAATATGTTACAATAGCCTTACTAAATTATGTATATGAGTAATATGAGGGTATAGATCAGATAGAATGAATGAAAGACAACAATTAAATAAAAGAGATCACTAACATATTAAGGAAAAAACCAAAAGATGTCTAGTACATAGATATTAGTTCGAGAATTATAACAAATGAGTTTTCATGGGTAAAGAAAGCATATAATGGGGAAAAAATTAAGAGAAGAAAATTGTGTGCTAAAGAATTATGAGGTTTTTTTTAGACTATAGTACATAGGTGTGAGGTTTTGAACAAAGATTGAAGAGACAAAGTGAAATTATTAAAGTGGTGGTCCAATGAGAATTAAAAGAATGTTATTAGTGAAAAAAAAAGATTGTATATCACATTTAAATTTTTTATAAAGTATTAATCATGATTGTGGAGCTTGAGATCTAAATATTTCAATATATTAATGTAATTAATTAATTATATAAAAAATATAATTAAAGGATTATTATTTATAGAGTAAACAAAAATATCATAAAATCCTATTATTGTGAAACAACATACAAAAGTATTTACCACTAGTACATCATTTATAGAAATTATTCCATTTCAAATTATGCCTTAAAATATGTGTGGACTAACATAAGTTTATTTTAATTATGAATATTATTTATTTCATTAACATTCATTCAAAATTGTCAACTTATTTATGGTTTTGCAAAATGAAAGCCCCAATCTTATTTTTCTTATTTTAGGAGCATCCTCTTTGTTAGCCCATCAAGCCCCCAATTTGTATTTGTACCCATACGTCTCCCACCTAGTTCTCAAGATCACTTATTTGGATAAAGATATTATTGTGGACCTCAATATCCCAGATTCTAAAGGTAAGGGATTTTAGTTCATGGACTCACTTTAGGAATCCTATGTCTTTGTCTGCAATATTGATTATGAATCCATTAAACTAGTTGATTTTCTTATCCTCAAGCCCTATTGAACAATAATCATTGATCCTATACCCTACCTCCCAAGGTCTTTCCCAACACCTAGATTTGATCTATGTGTTTTTTCCTAATCAAATCCAATGCCTCTAATACATCAAAACCAAAACCAACATAGAGGAAATTTGAAAGGCCTTTAACACCCATTGTAAAAAAAATTAATGGCAGATAGCCTAGCTCCATACTAAATAGAAATCTAAACCCTTGAATCCCTAGTGTTTGATAATTCATAGATTTGGATAGAGGAGTCTCTCCAATAATACAATTGAAAGGCTATGAAGAATGTAGCTACTACTTTTGACAACTATGAAATATTTATAAGGAGGTACACAAAATCAATAAGAAGATTCATCCATGGGTACATAGATAACTTTTGGAATAGAAGGTTGTTAATATGAAAGAGATCTAGTAAAATATAATGAAGAATATAAAAAATATTATAAACTCGTGCAAAGACTCCATCAAGAATACAATGACTACTATAAAATTTCCATAATAATAATTGTGTAGGAGGAAAGAGAAGTCAATGTAAAAGGAATTAGATCGTCTCTCCCAAAGTGCCCCTCATCATAAAAAAGGAATAAAATATTCTTCAAAGAACCCCTACTCTTCTCAACACCCAACCATATTTCCTTTTAAATCTACTTTTCCTTGGGAGGTCCAATGAAAATAATCTAGAGTTTATGCAAATGGAATGGAGTACATTAGCTATGTCGAATCTCTTAACAAATCCTAACCCTCCATTGGTTCCTAGTTGTTCATTTTTATTTTTCATTTTTCTATTTTTGGAACTATTTTTTTTTCTTAATCAAACTCGTTGCAAGATTCATTCCTCTCCCCTTGATGCTTGTTATGTAAATGGGATTATGCCCTTTTGAATCTTATCCAATTTAAACATTCATTAATAATTTGAACATATAAAAACATTAACTATTATATTGAAATAAAATTAAGAGTCTTTGAGATATTCCAACAATTTAGATCTTCAAATGAGAAGCAAATTAGAAAATTCATAAAATTTCTATGATCAAAATGAGGAGGAGATCATTTCTAACAAATAAAAAAATAAAAATAAATGGAGGTTCTTACTGTACACACTAGAATGTGCACTTCTCTAAGTCATTACTTCCAAGGGAATCTATGAATGGGAAACCTTGAGAAAGTGACCTAGAGCTCCCTAGGCATGGAGTGCAAGGATATTAAGTGTGCTCTCAGCTAGAGCTATTTAAGCCTGCAACCTTGCTAGTAAACCACACAATGGGAGATTCAATGAGACAAGGGCAAGAATGCCAATATCCTCAAGAATCAATGAAAATGCAATGCAATGCAAGCTCTACCAAGAATGAAGATGAAAGCTAAGCTATTAAAGGAAAGTATTACAAACCCTTGCTAATTAAGCTATGTGAGCTAATCTAAAACATAAAGGAAACTAAACTAGATGTCATGAAAGTTATGGTGCAAGAAATGAAACTAGAATGCAAGAATGCAAGAATGATCTCCAAAAAGCTCCAAAGTCTCCAAGAAATCCCGGAGCATAAGGTTAGTATTCAAAAGATGGATCCTAAAATGAGAAGAGAGCTCTCCTTTTAAAGGAATTGAAATGGAATGGACCATGGAGATTAAGAGGCAAAAGATTTAATCAAGAGTGGAGCTTGAAAGAGGAGCAATCCACATGCACAAATATCCTCCAATGAGAAAATAAGAGTTTACTTTTGTGTCCATATGAGACAAAAAGTGCTTTTCTTTTTTTTATAAAATAAGAATAATACTTTATTTGTGCAACTTAGGATAAGAGGAAAAGTAGGGGCTTTTTATTTATTAAAAGGGGAGGAAATATTATTTTTAATTAAATAATGACTTAGGAAAAAATGGTTAGCCCAAGGCAAATAATCAAATAAATAATATGATGAAGGGTGTTCCCCTTAATACCACAAACACATAACAAAAATTGAGAAACAACAACAATATGCAAGAACAGAAAATTGGCTTCTTATTATCTCCACAAATGTGGAATTACAAACTTTCAGAATTACAATATGCAAAGCCACATGGACATTCCCTTACAATATTCTATAGGACAAAGCCTTGAACTATTACCCAGAACTATTCTGAACTGCCTAAGACATTAATACAGCCTTCCTTATATAGGCAATTTTCCACCGCCTGGGAAGGTTCCATAATTTTAGCCAATAAGGCCGACCAAACTTAGCATTATTTTATTTTACATTTTATTACATCATAGTCGGCTCAAGATAACCTTTGAAACCCGAACAGAAATTTTGAAAAAAATTATTTTGTGCTATTTTAGGTGGTCCAACTTCCGAAGACCATAAGTCATCACCAGTTGACCCGATCAACTATTATAACCCCATTTCAGAAACACCACGAAGCGCTCTCTAGACTTGACCCGCGCAAGCGCCCGTCACCCAAATTTTTGACCTCATCCAGGGCCTCTAAAGCCTTCAAAATTGAGTTCAAAGTTTCTGTACCCTGCTGCCAATACCGAAAATCTTCAATATCTTCCAATATACACTTGATCTGGCAATGAAACTTTACTGGCAGACTTACATGACCAAAATGAACCTCCAAGAAAGAAATCAGATCATTCTGAGCACATGCAAAAATTACCAAAAGTAGTAACTTTCTATAAATAGCAGCTCTGCACAAAATAGCCCTTATTGAATATAAAAATAGAAATATTTTTGGGTGATGCAAGATTGCTCTTACACCCAGGATGCTCCTGCATCAAACACCCAGGGTAATTTGAGAAGTGAACCTGTCACGACTCAGGTGTGCAAAGGAAAACAAAGATGGCTAACCCCCTCTGTTGTCAGCCATGATGAATTTTCAACAGGTCATCCTTTCCACTTGACCAGATATTCTTCATATGTCCTGTTCCTTGTGCTTCTGCCAACATGACTGTCCAATATATCTTTGATCTCCTTAGTGTCTGAACTAGTTGCTGGAATACTCCACCGTGCTGCTGTGATCTCATCTTCAACACCTCCTTCATGATACTCTGTCAGATCTGAAATGTTAAACACTGGTGAAATATTTAGCTCAGTAGGCAATTCTACCTCATATGCATTTCCTGAATCATGTTTCTTCAGTATCCTACATGGTCCAACTTCTTCATTTTCAGCTTGTTATATGTACCAACTGGAAACCACTTCTTCCACAAATGAACCATGACTTCATCACCAACCTAAAATTCCTTATACCTCTTTTTCTCATCTGCCTTAGCCTTATACTATGCGTTCATCTTGGTAATATGCTTCCTCACCTCCCCATGGATGTTCTTCAAGTGTTCTACAAAATCCTCAGCTTCAGCACTACTTATTTCTCCTTTATCTATCTTCCTCAATTCAGATGCATTTCTTGGACTACTTCCATATACAATCTAGAATGGTGATTTATCAGTACTCCTATTGACAAAATTATTGTATTAAAATTATGCCTGTGGTAAAATCAAATCCCATCCTGTTGGCTTATCTCCAACCAAATATCTTAGCAAATTTTCCAAACTCCTATTCACCACCTCTGTCTGTCCATCAGTCTATGGATTATGTGATGAACTGAATTTCAAATCTGTCTTCAACTTCTTCCACAATGTACGCCAGAAATATCCAACAAACTTAGTGTCCCGATCTGAAACTATGGTCTTTGGCAAACCATGAATTCTCACTACTTCTCTGAAAAATAATTCTGCTACATGAACAGCATCATTACTCTTCTTGCAAGGAATGAAATGTGTCATCTTTGAAAATCTGTCAACCACCACAAAAATTGAATCATGTCCCCGCTGAGTCCTCGGTAAACCAAGAACAAAGTCCATGCTGATATCCTCCCAAGGCTTCTCTGGTACAGGTAATGGCTGATACAACCCTGTATTCTGCTTCACTCCTTTCGCCATCTGACATACTCTGCAACTCTGTACAATTTTCTTCACATCTTGCTACAACTGTGGCCAATAGTAATTCTCACTAACCAAAGAAAGGGTTTTGTCATGACCAAAATGTCCAGCCAATCCTCTGCTATGCTTCTCCTTGATGAGATTCTCCCTTATAGAACTTCGTGGAATGCACAACTGACTCTCTTTGAATAGCATATCATCCTGGATGATGAAATCCAACCATTTCCTCCTGTCTAGAGTAACAAGTTTTGTACAAACTTTTCAAGCTTCACCAAAATCAGGATCCTCTGGATAAAAATTCTTGAGTTCCTTGAACCCAACCACTTCAATCTGCATTTCTATCAGCAATAGTTACCTTCTGCTAAGAGCATCTGCAACTCTATTAGACTTTCCACTCCTGTGTTTCAAAACAAATGTATAACTCTGCAAAAACTCAACCCATTTCAAATGCCTTTGATTCAATTTTCTTTGACTATTCAAATATTACAAAGCTTGATGATGAGTATACAAAACAAACTCCTTAGGAAGAATATAATGTCTCCACTTTTTTAATGCCTGAACTATAGCATAAAACTCCTGATCATAAACAGAATATTTCCTCTTGGCATCATTTAACTTCTCATTGAAATAAGCAACAGGTTTACCTTCTTGGCTCATAACAGCTCCTATTACAGTACCACTAGCATCAAAATCTACTTGAAACACCTTATTAAAATTTGGAAGTGCTAAAATAGGTTGTTCTGTAAATTTTTGTTTCAACAATTAAAAACTTTTTTCGGCCCCATTATTCCACTTAAACTCTTTTCTATCCCCTCTCATTGTTTCAGTCAAGGGTCCACAAATACTGCTAAAATTTCTAATAAACTTTCTATAAAAGCTAGCTAGACCATGAAAAGAGCTTACCTCAGTAGCATTCTTTGGAGTAGGCCATTCAAAGATAGCTTGTACCTTCTCTGGGTCCATTTTTAGACGTTCTCCTGAAACTACAAACTCTAAATACATAAACTCTTTCTTCACAAAACTGCACTTCTTCAAATTAATCAACAATTTCTCTTCTCTCAACTTCTCAAATACCATACGAATATGCATCATATGCTCATGCAATGTCTTACTAAAGATCAAAATATCATCTAAGTAAACAATGACAAACTTACCCAAAAATTCTTTCAGAACCTCGTTCATGAGCCGCATGAAAGTGCTCGGTGCATTGGTTAGCCCAAAAGGCATGACTAACCACTCATACAGTTTTTCCTTTGTCTTGAAGGTACTCTTCCATTCATCTCCTTCTCTGATCTGAATTTGATGATATCCACTCTTTAGATCTATCTTTGAGAAATACACAGCTCCACTCAAACAGTCCATAATATCATCCATTCGTGGCAATGGAAACTTGTACTTGATTGTGATCTTGTTTATTGCCCTAGAATCCGTACACATCCTCCATTCTCCATTTTTCTTTGGTGCTAATACCGCTGGTATAGCATAGGGACTCAGACTCTCATGGATCAATCCTTTCTGTAACAGTTTATGTACTTGTCTATTCAACTCTTCACTTTCTGCACGTGTCATTCTGTGTGCTGCCTTATTTGGAAAACTCAGTCTTGGGATCAAGTCCATCTGATGACTGATCTTTCTAACTGGTGGTAATCCATCAGGCACGTTTTCGGATACAATATCCTGAAACTCATTCAACAAATCTACAACTTCTACAGGAACATCTTCTACTTCCTCTTTACCAGCATTTGGAATTAAAGAAAAACATACATGCTCATGTCTCATACCATCTAAGAAATTTCTTCCATCAACAAAAGTTATCCTTGCATTACCACATACCTTTTCTTTGGTCTCCTTCAATGGCTTTAGTTTATGCCGCACTCCATCTTTTGTCAGAGAATAGGTATTCGCATGGCCATCATGTACAACACATGTGTCAAACTGCCATGGTGTACCCAACAACATATGACATGCATGCATAGATATGATATCACATAATACCTCATCTTGGTATCCGCCAATCTTGAACTTCACTACGCATTATTCATTGACCATGACCCTGTGGTCATCCTATACCCAAGCAATCCGATATGGATGTGGGTGTTTCTGTCTCTTGAACTTCAACTTTGTCACCATCTCTTCTGACACCAAATTGTCAATGCTTCCACTATCAATAATCACATCACAACATTTACCTTCACACTTGCACCTAGTGCGAAACAGGTTCCTCCTTTACTCAGGTTCATTCTCACCACTCAACAGGACTCTTCTATTAATCAACATTTCTCCTGTTTTAGCATCTTCAGAATTTGATGATCTGGCATCTTCATCTACATGTGCAACTCTAGCCTGGCCTTCATTTCTCCTGTCTATTCTCACTGATTCTGACTGCTACTGGCCTCATCCTTCTTTTTTGAATCTTCATTTCGGCCACCATATGATCATCCACTAGATCGTCCACCGCGACCTCTTCCATTTTATCTGCTCTCAAACTTCTTATTTAGCTTTTCCTCTACTTTTAGGGCAAACTAGTATGTCTCTTCAATACTATTTATTTGAACCAGCTTCAGCTCCTCCTGAATGGTTGGCCTTAACCCATTAAGGTATCGGGCAACTTTCTCCTTATCAGCTTCTGCATGGCCTATTCTGATGAGAAGTTGATAGAACTCCTCTGTATACTCTTGAATAGATCTTCCTGCTTGCTTCAAACTTTGCATTTTCTTTAGTAGGTCAAGCTCATAATCAATAGGAATGAACTGTCACTTCAATTTATCCACCATCCAATCCCATCTTGTGATTTTATCTTTCCCTCTTCTATTTCACTCCAATTGAATTTCTTGCCACCAGATCTTTGCATGACCTTTCAATTTAGCCTTCGCAAATTTGACCCTATCAGGATCTTCAACATCTTCATACTCAAAATATTTCTCACATTCATTGATCCACTCGATCAATTACTCTGGGTTAAGATTTTTAGAAAATGTAGGAACCTCAATCTTAGGTCTTTTCCCAATCTTGAAAATTACCCAAAAAATTCTTTCTTCCTCCTGGTTCATAATTTCAGCTTCTCCTTCTTGATATTCTTCTTCAGCTTCATCCTCACTTTCGTCTCTAACATTAAGATTCATTCTTCTACGAATCTCTTCTTGCAATGCTCGCACTTGTCTCTGCAGCTCTCTAACCTCAGGTGTCACAACACCAGGTCTTCCGCCATATTCTCTTCATGGAGGCATTTTCATGATGCGCGCTGAAACCCTAACCACGGTCCTGGTGCAAACTGCCTCACAGTCGGTGATCTATTTACACACTCAAGAACCCCTGCTCTGACACCACTTGATGAAGGGTGCTCTTCTTAATACCACAAACACATAACAGAAATAGAGAAACAACAACAATATGCAAGAATAAAAAATTGGCTTCTTATTATCTCCACAAATGTAGAATTACAAACTTTTAGAATTACAATATGCAAAGCCACATGGGCATTCCCTTACAATATTCTGTAGGACAAAGCCTCGAACTATTACCCAGATCTACTACCTAGAACTATTCTGAACTGCCTACTACAATAATACAGCCTTCCTTATATAGGCAATTTTCCACCGCCTCGAAAGGTTCTAAAATTTTAGCCAATAAGGCCGACCAAACTTAGCATTATTTTATTTTATATTTTATTACATCATAGTCAGCTCAAGATAACCTTTGAAACCTGAACAGAGATTTTGAAGAAAATTATTTTTTGCCATTTCAGGTGGTCCAACTTTTGAAGACCATAAGTCATCACTAGTTGACCCGATCGGCTATTATAATCCCATTTCAGAAATGCCACGAAGTGCTCTCCAGAATTGACTCGCGCAAGTGCCCGTCACCCAAATTTTTGACCTCATCTAGGGCCTCTAAAGCCTTCAAAATTGATTTCAAAGTTTCTGTACCATGCTGCCAATACCGAAAATCTTCAATATCTTCCAATATACACTTGATCTGGCAATGAAACTTTACTGGTAGACTTACATGACCAAAATGAACCTCCAAGAAAGAAATCAGATCATTCTGAGCACATGCAAAAATTACCAAAAGTAGTAACTTTTCATAAATAGCAGCTCTGCATAAAATAGCCCTTATTGAATATAAAAATAGAAATATTTTTGGGTGATGCAAGATTGCTCTTACACCCAAGATGCTCCTGCATCAGACACCCAAGGTAATTTGAGAAGTGACCCTGTCACGACTCAGGTGTGCAGAGGAAAACCAAGATGGTTAACCCCCTCCATTGTCAGCCATGATGAATCTTCAACAGGTCATCCTTTCCACTTGACCAGATATTCTTCATATGTCCTATTTCTTGTGCTTCTACCAACATGACTGTCCAGTATATCTATGATCTCCTTAGTGTCTGAACTAGTTGCTGGAATACTCCACTGTGCTGCTATGATCTCATCTTCAACACGTCCTTCATGATACTCTGTCAGATCTAAAATGTTAAACACTGGTGAAATATTTAGCTCAGTAGGCAATTCTACCTCATATGCGTTTCCTGAATCATGTTTCTTCAGTATCCTACATGGTCCAAACTTTTTCATTTTCAGCTTGTTATATGTACCAACTGGAAACTGCTCCTTCTGTAAATGAACCATGACTTCATCACCAACCTGAAATTCTTTATACCTCCTTTTCTCATCTGCCTTAGCCTTATACTGTGCGTTCATCTTGGTAATATGCTTCCTCACCTCCCCATGAATGTTCTTCAAGTATTCTACAAAATCCTCAGCTTCAGCACTACTTATTTCTCCTTTATCTATCTTCCTCAATTCAAATGCATTTCTTGGACTACTTTGATGTACAATATGGAATGGTGATTTACCAGTACTCCTATTGACAGAATTATTGTATGCAAATTCTGCTTGTGGTAAAATCAAATCCCATCCTGTTGGCTTATCTCTAACCAAACATCTCAGCAAATTTTTCAAAATCCTATTCACCACCTCTGTCTGTCCATCAGTCTGTGGATGATGTGATGAACTGAATTTCAAATCTGTCTTCAACTTCTTCCACAATGTACACCAGAAATATCGAACAAACTTAGTGTCCTGATCTAAAACTATGGTCTTTGGCAAACCATGAAGTCTCACTACTTCTCTGAAAAACAATTCTGCTACATGAACAACATCACTAGTCTTCTTGTAGGGAAATGTGTCATCTTTGAAAATCTATCAACCACCACAAAAATTGAATCATGTCCCCGCTGAGTCCTTGGTAAACCAAGAACAAAGTGCATGCTGATATCCTCCCAAGGCTTCTCTGGTACAGGTAATAGCTGATACAACCCTGTATTCTGCTTCACTCCTTTCGCCATCTGACATACTCTGCAACTCTGTACAAACTTCTTCACATCTTGCTGCAACTGTGGCCAATAGTAATTCTCACTAACCAAAGAAAGGGTTTTGTCACGACCAAAATGTCTACTCAATCCTCCGCTATGCTTCTCCTTGATGAGATTCTCCCTCATAGAACTTCATGGAATGCACAATTGACTCCCTTTGAAGAGCATATCATCCTAGATGATGAAATCCCGTAATTTCATCCTATCTAGAGTAATAGGTTCTGTACAAGCTTTCCAAGCTTCACCAAAATCAAGATCCTCTGTATACAAATTCTTGAGTTCCTTGAACCCAACCACTTCAATCTACATTTCTGTCAGCAATAGTTGCCTTCTGCTAAGAGCATCTGCAACCCTATTAGACTTTCCACTCCTGTGTTTCAAAACAAATGTATAACTTTACAAAAACTCAACCCATTTCAAATGTCTTTGATTCAATTTTCCTTGACTATTTAAATATTGCAAAGCTTGATGATCAGTATACAAAACAAACTCCTTAAAAAGCAGATAATGTCTCCACTTCTTTAATGCCTGAATTATAGCATAAAATTCCTGATCATAAACATAATATTTCCTCTTGGCATCATTTAACTTCTCACTGAAATAAGTAACAGGTTTACTTTCTTGGCTCATAACAGCTCCTATTGCAGTACCACTAGCATCACAATCTACTTGAAAAACCTTATTAAAATTTAGAAGTGCTAAAATAAGTTGTTCTGTAATTTTTTGTTTCAACAATTGAAAACTTTTTTCTGCCCCATTAGTCCACTTAAACTCTTTTCTATCCCCTCTCATTGTTTCAGTCAAGGGTCCACAAATACTGCTAAAATTTTTGATAAAATTTTTGTAAAAGCTACCTAGACTATGAAAAGATCTTACCTCAGTAGCACTCCTTAGAGTAGGCCATTCAAGGATAGCCTGTACCTTCTCTGGGTCCATTTTTAGACCTTCTCCTGAAACTACAAACCTCAAATACACCAACTCTTCCTTCACAAAACTGCACTTCTTCAAATTAATCAACAATTTCTCTTCTCTAAACTTCTCAAATACAATACGAATATGCATCATATGCTCATCCAATGTCTTACTAAAAATTAAAATATCATCTAGGTAAAAAATGACAAACTTACCCAGAAATTTTTTCAGAACCTCGTTCATGAGCCGCATGAAAGTGCTCGGTGCATTGGTTAGCCCAAAAGGCATGACTAACCACTCATACAGTCCTTCCTTTGTCTTGAAGGTAGTCTTCCATTCATCTCCTTCTCTGATCTGAATCTGATGATATCCACTCTTCAGATCTAACTTTGAGAAATACACAGCTCCATTCAAACAGTCCATAATATCATCCATTCGTGGCAATGGAAACCTATACTTGATTATGATCTTGTTTATTTCCCTAGAATCCGTACACATCCTCCATCCTCCATTTTTCTTTGGTGCTAATACCACTGGTACAGCACAGGGACTCAGACTCTCACGGATCAATCCTTTCTATAATAGTTCATGTACTTGTTTGTTCAACTCCTCACTTTTTGCAGGTGTTATTCTGTGTGCTACCTTATTCGGAAAACTCGCTCCTAGGATCAAGTCCATCTGATGACTGATCTTTCTGACTGGTGGTAATCCATCAGGCATGTTATCAGATACAATATCCTGAAACTCATTCAACAAATCTACCACTTCTACAAGAACATTTTCTACTTCCTCTTTACCAGCTTTTGGAATTAAAGCAAAACATACATGCTCATGCCTCATACCATCTAGGAAATGTCTTCCATCAACAAAAGTTATCCTTGCATTACCACATACCTTTTCTTCAGTCTCCTTCAATGGATTTAGCTTATACCGCACTCCATCCTTTGTCAGGGAATAGGTATTCGGACGGTCATCGTGTACAGCACATCTATCAAACTACCATGGTCTACCCAACAACATATGACATGCATCTATAGATATGATATCACACAATACCTCATCTTGGTATCCGCCAATCTTGAACTTCACCAGGCATTGTTCATTGACCATGACCCTCTGGTCATCCTGTACCCAGGCAATCCGATATGGATGTGGGTGTTTCTGTCTCTTGAGCTTCAACTTTGTCACCATCTCTTCTGACACCAAATTATCAATGCTTCCACTATCAATAATCACATCACAACATTTACCTTCACACTTGCACCTGGTGTGAAACAGGCTCCTCTTTTGCTCAGGTTCATTTTCACCACTCAACAGGACTCTTCTGTTAATCAACGTTTCTCCTCTTTCAGCATCTTCAGAATTTGATGATCTGGCATCTTCATCTACATGTGCAACTTTGGCCTGGCCTTCATTTCTCTTATCTACTTTGCCTTGGTGCTGAGGACATTCAAATGCCCTATGACCTTCTCCTCCACAGTTAAAACATGTTCCATGGAAGCCACCTCTTTCAGATCCTTGTCCTCTTCCTCTTCCTCTCTGATTTCTATTATTCTGATCCTGGAAGTGATTGAAATTATTTTCTCACTAATTCTGACTGCTACTGGCCTCATCCTTCTTTTTCGGGTGTTCATTTCTGCCACCATATGATCATCCACCAGATCGTCCACCGCGACCTCTTTCATTTTGTCTGCTCTCAAAATTTTTGTTCAGCTTTTCCTCTACTTTTAGAGCAAACTGGTATGCCTCTTCAATACTGTTCATTCGAACCAGATTCAGCTCCTCCTGAATGCTTGGCCTTAACCCATTAAGGTATTGGGCAACTTTCTCCTTATCAGCTTCTGCATGGCCTGTTCTGATGAGAAGTCGATAGAACTCATCTGTATACTCCTGAACAGATCTTCCTGCTTGCTTCAAACTTTGCATTTTCTTTAGTAGGTCAAGCTCATAATCAATAGGAATGAACTGTCGCTTCAATTTATCCACCATCTGATCCCATCTTGTGATTTTATCTTTCCCTCTTCTATTTCACTCCAATTGAATTTTCTTGCCACCAGATCTTCGCATGACCTTTCAATCTGGCCTTCGCAAATTTGACCCTATCAGGATCTTCAACATCTTCATACTCAAAATATTCCTCACATTCATTGATCTAGTCGATCAATTCATCTGGGTTAAGATTTTTAGAAAATGTATGAACCTCAATCTTAGGTCTTTTGCCAATCTTGGAAATCGTCCAAAAAAGTCTTTCTTCCTCCTGGTTCACAATTTCAGCTTCTCCTTCTTGATATTCTTCTTCAGCTTCATCCTCACTTTCATCTCTGACATTAAGATTCATTCCTCTATGAATCTCTTCTTGCAATGCTCGCACTTGTCTCTGCATCTCTCTAACCTCAAGTGTCACAACACCAGGTCTTCCACCACGTTCTCTTCGTGGAGGCATTTTCGCGATGCGCGTTGAAACCCTAACCATGGTCCTGGTGCAAACTGCCTCACAGTCGGTGATCTATTTATACACTCAAGAACCCCTGCTCTGATACCACTTGATGAAGGGTCCTCCATTTAATACCACAAACACATAACAGAAATAGAGAAACAACAACAATATGCAAGAATAGAAAATTGGCTTCTTATTATCTCCACAAATGTGAAATTACAAACTTTCAGAATTACAATATGCAAAGCCACATGGGCATTCCCTTACAATATTCTGTAGGACAAAGCCTTGAAATATTACCCAGATCTACTACACAGAACTATTCTGAACTACCTAAGACAATAATACAGTCTTCCTTATATAGGCAATTTTCCACCGCCTGGGAAGGTTCCAGAATTTTAGCCAATAAGGCCGACCAAACTTAGCATTATTTTATTTTACATTTTATTACATCATATTCGACTCAATATAACCTTTGAAACCCGAACAGAAATTTTGAAGAAAATTATTTTCTGCCATTTCATGTGGTCCAACTTCCGAAGACCATAAGTCATCACCAGTTGACCCGATCAGCTACTATAACCCCATTTCAGAAATGCCATGAAGCACTTTCCAGACTTGTCCCATGCAAACACCCGTCACCCAAATTTTTGACCTCATCCGAGGCCTCTAAAGCCTTCAAAACTGAGTTCAAAATTTCTATACCCTGCTGCCAATATAGAAAATCTACAATATCTTCTAATATACACTTGATCTGGCAATGAAACTTTACTAGCAGACTTACATGACCAAAATGAACCTCCAAGAAAGAAATCAGATCATTCTGAGCACATGCAAAAATTACCAAAAGTAGTAACTTTCCATAAATAGCAGCTCTACACAAAATAGCCCTTATTGAATATAAAAATAAAAATATTTTTGGGTGATGCAAGATTGCTCTTACACCCAAGATGCTCCTGCATCAGACACCCAGGGTAATTTGAGAAGTGACCCTGTCACAACTCAGGTGTGTAGAGGAAAACCAAGATGGCTAACCCCCTCCATTGTCAGCCATGATGAATCTTCAATAGGTCATCCTTTCTACTTGACTAGATATTCTTCATATATCCTATTCCTTGTACTTCTGCCAACACGACTGTCCAGTATATCTTCGATCTCCTTAATGTCTGAACTAGTTGCTGGAATACTCCACTGTGCTGCTGTGATCTCATCTTCAACACCTCGTTCATGATACTCTGTCAGATCTGAAATGTTAAACACTGGTGAAATATTTAGCTCAATAGGTAATTCTACCTCATATGTATTTTCTGAATCATGTTTCTTCAGTATCCTACATGGTCCAAACTTCTTCATTTTCAGCTTTTATATGTACCAACTCGAAACAACTCCTTCCGCAAATGAACCATGACTTCATCACCAACCTAAAATTCCTTATACATCTTTTTCTCATCTGCCTTAGCCTTATACTATGCGTTCATCTTGGTAATATGCTTCCTCACCTCCCCATGGATGTTCTTCAAGTGTTCTGCAAAATTCTCAGCTTCAGCACTACTTATTTCTCATTTACCTATCTTCCTCAATTCAGATGTATTTCTTGGACTACTTCCATATATAATCTGGAATGGTGATTTACCAGTACTCCTGTTGAAAGAATTATTATATGCAAATTCTACCTGTGGTAAAATCAAATCCCATCCTGTTGGCTTATCTCCAACCAAACATCTCAGCAAATTTCCCAAACTCCTATACACCACCTCTGTCTATCTATCAGTCTGTGGTTGATGTGATGAACTATATTTCAAATCTGTCTTCAACTTCTTCCAGAATGTACGTCAAAAATATCCAATAAACTTAGTGTTCTGATCTGAAACTATGATCTTTGGCAAACCATGAAGTCTCACTACTTCTCTGAAAAACAATTCTGCTACATGAACAACATCATTAGTCTTCTTGCAGGGAATGAAATGTGTCATCTTTGAAAATCTGTCAACCACCACAAAAATTGAATCATGTCCCCGCTGAGTCATTGGTAAACCAAGAACAAAGTCCATGATGATATCCTCCCAAGGCTTCTTTGGTATAGGTAATGGCTGATACAACTTTGTATTCTGCTTCACTCCTTTCACCATCTAACATACTCTGCAACTCTGTACAAACTTCTTCACATCTTGCTGCAACTATGGTCAATAGTAATTCTCACTAACCAAAAAAAGGGTTTTGTCACGGCCAAAATGTCTAGCCAATCCTCCGCTATGCTTCTCCTTGATGATATTCTCCTTCATAGAACTTCATGGAATGCACAACTAACTCCCTTTGAATAGCATATCATCC
Organism: Chamaecyparis obtusa; assembly: GCA_027943335.1. Taxonomy (NCBI): domain Eukaryota; kingdom Viridiplantae; phylum Streptophyta; class Pinopsida; order Cupressales; family Cupressaceae; genus Chamaecyparis; species Chamaecyparis obtusa. The sequence continues at coordinate 133,665 of BSBK01012143.1, read as the reverse complement.
TAGATGATGAAATCCAGTCATTTCCTCCTGTCTAGAGTAACAGGTTCTGTACAAGCTTTCCAAGCTTCACCAAAATCAGGATTCTCTGGATATAAATTCTTGAGTTCTTTGAACCCAACCACTTCAATCTGCATTTCTATCAGCAATAGTTGCCTTCTGCTAAGAGCATCTGCAACCTTATTAGACTTTCCACTCCTGTGTTTCAAAACAAATGTATAACTCTGCAAAAACTCAACCCATTTCAAATGTCTTTGATTCAATTTTCCTTGACTATTCAAATATTGCAAAGCTTGATGATCAGTATACAAAACAAACTCCTTAGGAAGCAGATAATGTCTCCACTTCTTTAATGCCTGAACTATAACATAAAATTCTTGATCATAAATAGAATATTTCCTCTTGGCATCATTTAACTTCTCACTGAAATAAGCAACATGTTTACCTTCTTGGCTTATAACAGCTCCTATTGTAGTACCACTAGCATCACAATCTACTTGAAACATCTTATTACAATCTAGAAGTGCTAAAATAGGTTATTCTATAACTTTTTGTTTCAATAATTGAAAACTCTTTTCTGCCCCATTAGTTTACTTAAACTCTTTTCTATCCCCTCTCATTGTTTCAGTCAAGGGTCCACAAATACTGCTAAAATTTCTGATAAACTTTCTGTAAAAGCTAGCTAGACCATGAAAAGATCTTACCTCGGTAGCACTCCTTGGAGTAGGCCATTCAAGGATAGCCTGTACCTTCGCTAGGTCTATTTTTAGACCTTCTTCTGAAACTACAAACCCCAAATACACCAACTCTTTCTTCACAAAACTGCACTTCTTCAAATTAATCAACCATTTCTCTTCTCTCAACTTCTCAAATACCATACGAATATGCATCATATGCTCATCCAATGTCTTACTAAAGATCAAAATATCATCTAGGTAAACAATGACAAACTTACCCAAAAATTCTTTCAGAACCTCGTTCATGAGCCGCAGGAAAGTGCTCGGTGCATTGGTTAGCCCAAAAGGCATGACTAACCACTCATACAGTCCTTCCTTTGTCTTGAAGGTAGTCTTCCATTCATCTCCTTCTCTGATCTGAATCTGATGATATCCACTCTTCAGATCTATCTTTGAGAAATACACAGCTCCACTCAAACAGTCTATAATATCATCCATTCGTGGCAATACAAACCTGTACTTGATTGTGATATTGTTTATTGCCCTAGAATCTATACACATCCTCCATTCTCCATTCATTTTTGGTGCTAATACCACTGGTATAGCATAGGGACTCAGACTCTCACGGATCAATCCTTTCTGTAACAGTTCATGTACTTGTCTGTTCAACTCCTCACTTTCTGCAGGTGTCATTCTGTGTGCTACCTTATTCAGCAAACTCACTTCTGGGATCAAGTCCATCTGATGACTGATCTTTCTGACTAGTGGTAATCTATTAGGCACATTATCGGATACAATATCTTAAAACTCATTCAACAAATCTACAACTTCTACAGGAACATCTTCTACTTCCTCTTTTCCAGCTTTTGGAATTAAATAAAAACATACATGCTCATGCCTCATACCATCTAGAAAATTTTTTTTATCAACAAAAGTTATCTTTGCATTACCACATACCTTTTCTTCGGTCTCCTTCAATGGTTTTAGCTTATTCCGCACTCCATCCTTTGTCAGGGAATAGGTATTTGCACGGCCATCATGTACAACACATCTGTCAAACTACCATGGTCTACCCAACAACATTTGACATGCATCCATAAATATGATATCACACAATACCTCATCTTGGTATCCGCAATCTTGAACTTCACCAGGTATTGTTCATTGACCATGACCCTGTGGTCATCCTCTACCCAGGCAATCCGATATGGATGTGGGTGTTTCTATCTCTAGAGCTTCAACTCTGTCACCATATCTTCTAACACTAAATTGTCAGTGCTTCCACTATCAATAATCACATCACAATATTTACCTTCACACTTGCTCAGGTTCATTCTCACCACTCAATAGGACTCTTCTGTTAATCAACGTTTCTCCTCTTTTAGCATCTTCAGAATTTGATGATCTGGCATCTTCATCTACATATGCAACTTTGGCCTGGCTTTCATTTCTCCTATCTATTCTGCCTTGGCGCTGAGGACATTCAAATGCCCTATGACCTTCTTCTCCACAGTGAAAACATGTTCCATGGAAGCCACCTCTTCCAGATCCTTGTCCTCTTCCTCTTCCTCTCTGATCTCTATTATTCTGATCCTGGAAGCGATTGAAATTATTTTCTCGCTGATTCTGACTACTACTGGCCTCATCCTTCTTTTTCGGATCTTCATTTCGACCACCATATGATCATCCACCAGATCGTCCACCGCGACCTCTTCCATTTTGTCTGCTCTCAAACTTCTTGTTTAGCTTTTCCTCTACTTTGAGGGAAAACTGGTATGCCTCTTCAATACTATTCATTCGAACCAGATTTAGCTCCTCCTGAATGCTTGACCTTAACCCATTAAGGTATCGGGAAACTTTCAGCTTATCAGCTTCTACATGGCCTGTTCTGATGAGAAGTCAATAGAACTCCTCTGTATACTCTTGAACAGATCTTCCTGCTTGCTTCAAACTTTGCATTTTCTTTAGTAGGTCAAGCTCATAATCAACAGGAATGAACTGTCACTTCAATTTATCCACCATCCGATCCCATCTTGTGATTTTATCTTTCCCTTTTCTATTTCGCTCCAATTGAATTTCTTGCCACCAGATCTTCGCATGACCTTTCAATCTAGCCTTCGCAAATTTGACTCTATCAGTATCTTCAACATCTTCATACTCAAAATATTCCTCACATTCATTGATCCAGTTGATCAATTCCTCTAGGTTAAGATTTCTAGAAAATGTAGGAACCTCAATCTTAGGTCTTTTCCGAATCTTGAAAATCGCCCGAAAAAAGTCTTTCTTCCTCTTGGTTCACAATTTCAGCTTCTCCTTCTTGATATTCTTCTTCGGCTTCATCCTCACTTTCGTCTCTGACATTAAGATTCATTTTTTTACGAATCTCTTATTGCAATGCTCGCACTTGTGTTTGCAGCTCTCTAACCTCAGGTGTCACAACACCAGGTCTTCCACCACCTTCTCTTCGTGGAGGCATTTTCATGATGTGCACTAAAACCCTAACCACGGTCCTGGTGCAAACTGCCTCATAGTCAGTGATCTATTTACACACTCAAGAACCTCTGCTCTGATACCACTTGATGAAAGGTTCTCCCCTTAATACCACAAACACATAACAGAAATAGAGAAATAACAACAATATGCAAGAACAGAAAATTGGCTTCTTATTATCTCCACAAATGTGGAATTACAAACTTTCAAAATTACAATATGCAAAGCCACATGGGCATTCCCTTACAATATTCTGTAGGACAAAGCCTTGAACTATTACCCAGATCTACTACCCAGAACTATTCTGAACTGCCTAAGACAATAATACAGCCTTTCTTATATAGGCAATTTTCTACCGCCTGGGAAGGTTCCAAAATTTTAGCTAATAAGGCTGACAAAACTTAGCATTATTTTATTTTACATTTTATTACATCATAGTCGGCTCAAGATAACCTTTGAAACCCGAACAGAAATTTTGAAAAAAAATTATTTTCTGCCATTTCAGGTGGTCCAACTTTCGACGACCATAAGTCATCACTAGTTGACCCGATCGGCTATTATAACCCCATTTCACAAATGCCACGAAGCGCTCTCCAGACTTGACCCGTGCAAGTGCTTATCACCCAAATTTTTGACCTCATCCGGGGCCTCTAAAGCCTTCAAAACTGAGTTAAAAGTTTCTGTACCCTGTTGCCAATATTGAAAATCTTCAATATCTTCCAATATACACTTGATCTGGCAATGAAACTTTACTGGCAGACTTACATGACCAAAATGAACCTCCAAGAAAGAAATTAGATCATTCTGAGCACATGCAAAAATTACCAAAAGTAGTAACTTTCCATAAATAGTAGCTCTGCAAAAAATATCCCTTATTGAATATAAAAATAGAAATATTTTTGGGTGATGCAAGATTGCTTTTACACCCAGGATGCTCTTGCATCAGACACCCAGGGTAATTTGAGGAGTGACCCTGTCACGACTCAGGTGTGCAGAGGAAAACCAAGATGGCTAACCCCCTCCGTTGTTAGCCATGATGAATCTTCAACAGGTCATCCTTTCCATTTGACCAGATATTCTTCATATGTCCTGTTCCTTGTGCTTCTGCCAACACGACTGTCCAGTATATCTTCGATCTCCTTAATGTCTGAACTAGTTGCTGGAATACTCCACTGTGCTGCTGTGATCTCATCTTCAACACCTCCTTCATGATACTCTGTCAGATCTGAAATGTTAAACACTTGTGAAATATTTAGCTCAGTAGGCAATTCTACCTCATATGCATTTTTTGAATCATGTTTCTTCAGTATCCTACATGGTCCAAACTTCTTCATTTTCAGCTTGTTATATGTACCAACTGGAAACCGCTCCTTCCGCAAATGAACCATGACTTCATCACCAACCTGAAATTCCTTAAACCTCCTTTTCTCATCTGCCTTAGCCTTATACTGTGCGTTCATCTTGGTAATATGCTTCCTCACCTCTTCATGGATGTTCTTCAAGTGTTCTGCAAAATATTCAGCTTCAGCACTACTTATTTCTCCTTTATCTATCTTCCTCAATTCAGATTCATTTCTTGGACTACTTGTATATACAATCTGAAATGGTGATTTACTAGTACTCCTGTTGACAGAATTATTGTATGCAAATTCTACCTGTGGTAAAATCAAATCTCATCCTGTTGGCTTATCTCCAACCAAACATCTCAGCAAATATCTCAAACTCCTATTCACCACCTCTGTGTGTCCATCAGTCTATGGATGATGTGATGAATTGAATTTCAAATCTGTCTTCAACTTCTTCCACAATGTACGCCAGAAATATTCAACAAACTTAGTGTCCCGATCTGAAACTATGGTCTTTGGCAAACCATGAAGTCTCACTACTTCTCTGAAAAATAATCCTGCTACATGAACAACATCATTAGTCTTCTTGCAGGGAATGAAATGTGTCATCTTTGAAAATCTGTCAACCACCACAAAAATTGAATCATGTCCCCTCTGAGTCCTCGGTAAACCAACAACAAAGTCCATACTAATATCCTCCCAAGGCTTCTCTGGTACAGGTAATGGCTGATACAACCATGTATTCTGCTTCACTCCTTTCGCCATCTGGCATACTCTACAACTCTGTGCAAACTTCTTCACATCTTGCTGCAACTATGGCCAATAGTAATTCTCACTAACTAAAGAAAGGGTTTTGTCATGACCAAAATGTCTAGCCAATCCTTTGCTATGCTTCTCCTTGATGAGATTCTCCCTCATAGAACTTCGTGGAATACACAACTGACTCCCTTTGAATAGCATATTGTCCTGGATGATGAAATCCAGCCATTTTGTCCTGTCTACAGTAACAGGTTCTCTACAAGCTTTCCAAGCTTCACCACAATCAGGATCCTCTGGATACAAATTCTGGAGTTCCTTGAACCCAACCACTTTAATCTACATTTTTGTTAGCAATAGTTGCCTTCTACTAAGAGCATCTGCAACCCTATTAGACTTTCCACTCTTGTGTTTCAACACAAATGTATAACTCTACAAAAACTCAACCCATTTCAAATGTCTTTGATTCAATTTTCTTTGACTATTCAAATATTGCAAATCTTGATGATCAGTATACAAAACAAACTCATTAGGAAGCAAATAATGTCTCCACTTCTTTAATGCCTAAACTATAGCATAAAATTTTTGATCATAAATAGAATATTTTCTCTTGGCATCATTTAACTTCTCACTGAAATAAGCAACAGGTTTACCTTCTTAGCTCATAACAGCTCCTATTGCAGTACCACTAGCATCACAATCTAATTGAAACACTTTATTAAAATCTGGAAGTGCTAAAATAGGTTGTTCTGTAACTTTTCATTTCAACAATTGAAAATTCTTTTCTACCCCATTAGTCCACTTAAACTTTTTTCTATCCCCTCTCATTGTTTCAGTCAAGGGTCCACAAATACTACTAAAATTTATGATAAACTTTTTGTAAAAGCTAGCTAGACCATGAAAAGATCTTACCTCAGTAGCACTCCTTGGAGTAGGCCATTCAAGGATAGCCTGTACTTTCTCTAAGTCCATTTTTAGACCTTCTCCTGAAACTACAATCTCCAAATACACCAACTCTTTCTTCACAAAATTGCACTTTTTCAAATTAATCAATAATTTCTCTTCTCTCAACTACTCAAATACCATACGAATATGCATCATATGCTCATCCAATGTCTTACTAAAGATCAAAATATCATCTAGGTAAACAATGACAAACTTACCCAGAAATTCTTTCAGAACCTCGTTCATGAGCCGCATGAAAGTGCACGGTGCATTGGTTAGCCCAAAAGGCATGACTAACCACTCATATAGTCATTCCTTTGTCTTGAAGGTAGTCTTCCATTCATCTCCTTCTCTGATCTGAATCTGATGATATCCACTCTTCAGATCTATCTTTGAGAAATACACAACTCCACTCAAACAGTCCATAATATCATCCATTCATGGCAATGGAAATCTGTATTTGATTGTGATCTTGTTTATTGCCCTAGAATCCATACACATCCTCCATTATCCATTCTTCTTTGGTGCTAATACTGCTGGTACAGCATAGTGACTCAGACTCTCACGGATCAATCTTTTTTGTAACAGTTCATGTACTTGTCTATTCAACTCCTCACTTTCTGCAGGTGTCATTCTGTGTGCTGCCTTATTCGGAAAACTCCCTCCTAGGATCAAGTCCATCTGATGACTGATCTTTTTGACTGGTGTTAATCCATCAGGCACGTTATCAGATACAATATCCTGAAACTCATTCAACAAATCTACAACTTCTATAGGCACATCTTCTACTTCCTCTTTACCAGCTTTTGAAATTAAAGAAAAACATACATGCTCATGCCTCATACCATATAGGAAATTTTTTTCATCAACAAAAGTTATCCTTGCATTACCACATACCTTTTCTTCGGTCTCCTTCAATGGCTTTAGCTTATGCTGCACTCCATCCTTTGTCAGGGAATAGGTATTCGCACGGCCATCATGTATAGCACATCTGTCAAACTGTCATGGTCTACCCAACAACATATGACATGCATCCATAAATATGATATCACACAATACCTCATCTTGGTATCCGCCAATCTTGAACTTCACTAGGCATTGTTCATTGACCATGACCCTGTGGTCATCCTGTACCCAGGCAATCCGATATGGATGTGGGTGTTTCTGTCTCTTGAGCTTCAACTTTGTCACCATCTCTTCTGACACCAAATTGTCAGTGCTTCCACTATCAATAATCACATCACAACATTTACCTTCACACTTGCACCTGGTGTGAAACAGGCTCCTCCTTTGCTCGGGTTCATTCTCACCACTCAACAGGACTCTTCTGTTAATCAACATTTCTCCTCTTTCAGCATCTTCAGAATTTGATGATCTGGCATCTTCATCTACATGTGCAACTCTGGCCTAGCTTTCATTTCTCATGTCTATTCTGCCTTGGCACTGAGGACATTCAAATGCCCTATGACCTTCTTCTCCATAGTGAAAACATGTTCCACGAAAGCCACCTCTTCCAGATCCTTGTCCTCTTCCTCTTCCTCTCTGATCTCTATTATTCTGATCTTGGAAGTGATTGAAATTATTTCCTCGCTGATTCTGACTACTACTGGCCTCATCCTTCTTTTTCGGATCTTCATTTCGACCACCATATGATCATCCACCAGATCGTCCACCGTGACCTCTTCCATTTTGTCTACTCTCAAACTTCTTGTTCAATTTTTCCTCTACTTTTAGGGCAAACTAGTATGTCTCTTCAATACTGTTCATTTGAACCACATTTAGCTCCTCCTGAATGCTTGGCCTTAACCCATTAAGGTATCGGGCAACTTTCTCCTTATCAGCTTCTGCATGGCCTGTTCTGATGAGAAGTCGATAGAACTCCTCTGTATACTCCTAAACAGATCTTCTTGCTTGCTTCAAACTTTGCATTTTCTTTAGTAGGTCAAGCTCATAATCAACAGGAATGAACTGTCGCTTCAATTTATCCACCATTTGATCGCATCTTATGATTTTATCTTTCCCTCATCTATTTTGCTCCAATTGAATTTCTTGCCACCAGATCTTCGCATGACCTTTCAATCTGGGCTTGGCAAATTTGACCCTATCAGGATCTTCAACATCTTCATACTCAAAATATTTCTTATATTCATTGATCTAGTCGATCAATTTCTTTGAGTTAAAATTTTGAGAAAATGTAGGAACCTCAATTTTAGGTCTTTTCTCAATCTTGGAAATCGCCCGAAAAAGTCTTGCTTCCTCCTGGTTTACAATTTCAGCTTCTCCTTCTTGATATTCTTCTTCGGCTTCATCCTCACTTTCATCTCTGACATTAAGATTCATTCCTCTACGAATCTCTTCTTGCAATGCTTGCACTTGTCTTTGCAGCTCTCTAACCTTAGGTGTCACAACACCATGTCTTCCGCCACGTTCTCTTCGTGGAGGCATTTTCGCGGTGCGCGCTGAAACCCTAACCACGGTCCTGGTGCAAACTGCCTCACAGTTGGCGATCTGTTTACACACTCAAGAACCCCTACTCTGATACCACTTGTTGAAGGGTGCTCCCCTTAGTACCACAAACACATAACAGAAATAGAGAAACAACAACAATATGCAAGAACAGAAAATTGGCTTCTTATTATCTCCACAAATGTGGAATTACAAACTTTCAGAATTACAATATGCAAAGCCACATGGGCATTCCCTTACAATATTCTGTAGGACAAAGCCTCGAACTATTACCTAGATCTACTACCCAGAACTATTCTGAACTGCCTAAGACAATAATACAACATTCCTTATATAGGCAATTTTCCATCGCCTGGGAAGGTTCCAGAATTTTAGCCAATAAGGCCGACCAAATTTAGCATTATTTTATTTTACATTTTATTACATCATAGTCAGCTCAAGATAACCTTTGAAACCCGAACAAAAATTTTGAAGAAAATTATTTTCTACCATTTCAGGTGGTCCAACTTCCGAAGACCATAAGTCATCACCAGTTGACCCGATCGGCTATTATAACCCCATTTCAGAAATGCCACGAAGTGCTTTCCATACTTGACCAACGCAAATGGTCGTCACGCAAATTTTCGACCTCATCTGGGGCCTTTAAAGCCTTCAAAACTGAGTTCAAAGTTTCTGTACCCTGCTGCCAATACCGAAAATCTTCAATATCTTCCAATATACACTTGATCTGGCAATGAAACTTTACTGGCAGACTTACATGACCAAAATGAACCTCCAAGAAAGAAATCAGATCATTCTGAGCACATGCAAAAATTACCAAAAGTAGTAACTTTCCATAAATAACAGCTCTGCACAAAATAGCCCTTATTGAATATAAAAACAAAAATATTTTTGGGTGATGCAAGATTTCTCTTACACTTAGGATGCTCCTGCATCATAATAGAATTAGGATTTGATGCAAAATTATTTTCTGCCATTTCAGGTGGTCTAACTTCCGAAGACCATAAGTCATCACGAGTTGACCCGATCGGCTATTATAACCCCATTTCAGAAATGCCACGAAGCACTCTCCAGACTTGACCCATGCAAGCACCCGTCACCCAAATTTTTGACTTCATCCGGGGCCTCTAAAGCCTTCAAAACTGAGTTCAAAGTTTCTGTACTCTATTGCCAATACCAAAAATCTTCAATATCTTCCAATATACACTTGATCTGGCAATGAAACTTTACTGGCAGACTTACATGACCAAAATGAACCTCCAAGAAAGAAATCAGATCATTCTAAGCACATGCAAAAATTACCAAAAGTAGTAACTTTCCATAAATAGCAGCTCTGCAGAAAATAGCCCTTATTGAATATAAAAATAGAAATATTTTTGGGTGATGCAAGATTGCTCTTACACCCAGGATGCTCCTTCATCATAATAGAATTAGGATTTGATGCAAAATTATTTTCTGCCATTTCAGGTGGTCCAACTTCCGAAGACCATAAGTCATCACCAGTTGACCCGATCGGCTATTATAACCCCATTTCAGAAATGTCACAAAGCGCTCTCCAGACTTGACCGGCGCAAGTGCTTGTCACCCAAATTTTTGACCTCATCCGGGGCTTCTAAAGTCTTCAAAACTAAGTTCAAAGTTTCTGTACCCTACTGCCAATACCGAAAATCTTCAATATCTTCCAATATACACTTGATCTGGCAATGAAACTTTACTGGCAGACTTACATGACCAAAATGAACCTCCAAGAAAGAAATCAGACCATTCTGATCACATGTGAAAATTATCAAAAGTAGTAACTTTTCATAAATAGCAGCTCTGCACAAAATAGCCCTTATTGAATATAAAAAGAGAAATATTTTTGGGTGATGCAAGATTGCTCTTACACCCAGGATGCTCCTGCATCATAATAGAATTAAGATTTGATCAAGGAAATTGATATAATTCAAAAATGTTGATTTTTAAAAATCTAGATTCAAGGATTTGATAAATTACTGAATGGGGGCCCAAAGTCTAGGCGACCATTTTAGGGTGCATACATTTGCCCCTTTTTTACTAATGTGAGATCGATTTGGGATCACATGAAGTCAAAGAATGGAATTGAAATGTGAGATCGATTTGGGATCAAAAAACAATTCAGACATGTGTTCGACGGATGGGAACATATCAGGACAAGCATAAGCATAAGCTGAAAGACAAGGCCAATCACTGTTATATATAAGTAATTGTCAAGTCTAAAATAAGAGATAAGAATCTCAAGCTAAGCTGATTGATAAGCTAAATCGAGGATTAAAGCTTATAGGTACTGTCCCCTTAGAATCAAAATCAAAATCAGGTAGAGGAGAACATCAAATTGATAAACTTGATCAAGTCACTAAAAATCACAATCGAAGGTGAAACATGATAGGATAACCATCAAGCAGTGAAGATATGCCCTAGTTTGACTAGGTTTGTCCAAAAAGGATATAGATTAAGGATGAAATCAAACCTCAGAGAGATGAATCAAATGAAAGTGAATGAAAGATTAGAATTTTGAAAGAGATGGGGAGGAAGGAATGAAGGTGCTCCAACAAAGATCGAAGGATCAAGCCTCAAATAGTCAGTCAATTGTGTAGAAGAGGGTGAAAGTTTTTGAAATATGATTTTGACTATCAAGATGAACTCAGATTTTGATTTTGATTCTGAAAATGGATTCAGGGCATCGAAATTAGCTAGGGGTGCAATTTTTGTGCAATTCTGAGGTGTTTTGAAAATTAGGTCAAAAAGTCAAAATGCTATAAAAGGGGTAAAAAGGTCATTTTCAAAAATCATGTCTTTTAGTGATTTGAGAATCTTAAGAGCTTAGAGAGAGAAAACGGCCCAGCAAGCAGCAGTCCTAGTTCACAGGCATTGATTTGAGCATGCACGGTTGCACAACCGGCCTCCATAGTATGGTGCCCCAGTATGTTTTCAAAAAAACTTGCCCTTTTTGAGTCATTATGAGCATTTAATGCATTTTAAAACATGTTTTTACTATTTCAAAAAATTTCAAATTTTTAACCCGGGCAAAAGATCGTATGATCTTTTGCAAGTATCACACCCTTTGAAGGGAAATGTCATGCGATACTTCGTGGGTCAACATATTATCGCACCGGCATTAAATCTAGTATCGCACAATACTAGACGAAATGTCGTGCAATGTTATGCAAAGTATCACACTTCAAGATACTATTGCACTGCTATAGGAAAAAGTATCGTACAATACTTTAGCAAAAAATAGTATCGCACAGATTAAAAATTTGACATGTTTTAGTGTTTTTGAGCAAAATGACATGGGTCTAGACAATGTTTTCTTTTTAAGATGTGTTGTACTAATTTTATACATCCATCATGTTATGTTTTGACATCTGGCTTTGGATTGATGGCTTGCAGGAGTTCTTCCTAGCATTACTGGTCAAAGCACCTTGAGTGACTGGGTTACGATATGTCCAAGATCTCGATGATCCAGGTTGGGAAGACTTGAGAGCGATGGGCTTTGGCTACTTGCTAAAGTTGTCCCACATTTGAGCTAACCATGGGTTGTTAACTGCGCTAGCTGAGAGATGACACAGTGAGCACAACACCTTCCATCTACCTACTAGAGAGGCATCGATCACTTTGGAGGATGTCTATCGGATTCTCCGAGTGCCTAGCCATGGTGATCCTGTAAGTATAATTATGTTTATAGATAGTCATAGTTTGTAAAGTTTCCATATAATAGAAACTAACATGATTGTTTGTTGGCGCAGGTATACTATGACTAGGATTCTACCGAGGGATGACAGGCCATCTAGGGCATGTTCCAGGATGTTACCATTATTGACAGACAAATCAGCTGGGATTGACTAATGGATGATTTTGGCAGGGACTTCCTAGTGCCTTGCATTGTTTCTTCTATTATTGCACATGCCCTTATCACTGACAAGAGTTAGAAGGGTTTTTCACTAGGATGGGGCAGGTTGTTGGTGGATCTAGTGGCACACCCATGACAGATGGCATGGGGCCTAGCCATATTGGCTGATATGTACCATGAGCTCCACGAGATAGTCTATCAGGAGAGCACAACCTGGGCATGTGGTGCTATCCTAGCATAGGTTAGGGCGTGGGAGCACATCATTGTGGTGCATCCACATGTGCAGTCGAGGGAGAGGAGACATCCCTTTATCTATAGATATGGAGGGTTCCTATCATAGCTCATAGTGGGGATGTGACATATTATAGGAGGGTATTGGATGAGCTTACCTCATTCTAGTGGAGGCCATACAGGGTTGTGGAGGCATGGGGTGATGTAGAGGATGAGCTGAGTTATATGCTATGCAGTCGGCCACTGGTAGGTCAGCACTCAGACATTGTGGAGAGATTTGTTATTACTCATGTCTAGAGATAGTTCAGGTGCCAGTAGCGGGTATCTACTGAGACCACTACCTATGCTCAGACAAGAGATGAGGAGGGTCAAGGTTGGCTACTGATGCTGGATTACTAGCAGGTAGTATAGGATATGGCAGTGATTCACAAGGAGCTATGGGACTACCTCCCAGACATGGTAGATGCAGGGGCCAATGCAGCCTACAAAGTAGAGCGGTGATGAGCTCCATTTCCTAGATTCATTGTACCTGATGCACAACTGATGGCACAGGGAGATGACGGGGATGAAGGAGATGGAGGAGATGGAGGGGGGAGAGGGAGAGGGAGAGGGAGAGGGAGAGGGAGAGAGACTGGATAGAGCTCTTGATCAGGTGGATAGAAATGGCCACTGGGATAGAGTTCTGCAGATGAGGGTGATGACGGGGGGAGGCCAGCTCGCCACATTAGGCAGGATCAGCCTACAGGAGGAGAGGACCTAAGAGCTAGGATCTAGGCTCTAGAGATGGAGATGTAGCAGCTATACATCACCATAGTAGTCAGAGAGTAGCAATTGACTGATTTGAGGGCTGAGATAGAGCGGTGAGAGAGAGCTCTATAGGGTGCCATAGCAGAGAGCCAGAGAGAGGTAGCATGAGTTGCATATTATCATGGGCTCTATATACATGTAGTACCAATGGGTTGGAGAGCTCCTCCCTACTCAGCGATAGCTAGCAGATCAGATATGGGACCAGATGTATCACCACCTCCCCCACTACCAGCTCCACATGATGGTGGTAGTGAGTCCTAGGTTTAGGTTAGATAGATGTATAGAGACATATCCTGGGACTTGTTCTAGATTTTTGTATCTCACATTGTATTATGATATATATATATATATATATATGTATATATATATATATATGTATATATATATATATGTATATATATATATATATATATATATATATATATATATATATATATATATATATGAGCTTACTGGATTGGTGATATATCATGTGTTTGTGTCCCACTTGTGATGGATGTATCAATTTTTTTATATTGTCTTGTCATATTGCTCAAAATGTATGTTATAAATGCTCATGTATATTCTCTCTCGTAGATGTATGTTTAATTCTCATGTGTATGATATAGACTCATGTTTCTGAAAATGATCTCTTTAGGATAGATATGATGATAAGATTAACCCCTTGTGATGATAGGAATAGAATGTGATGTGAAAGACAAGGAGAAAAAGACATGATCGAGAAAAGGAAAGGTGAGTGCAGTTGACTGACAGGTCCACAAAAGATGAAAGGAGAGCTCTCTCCATATGCAAAATGCAAAACTAAACTAATATGAACCTAAAAATACAAACTACTATGAAAAGTGGTTTACTTGCAAGGTCACAAAGCTTTTAGACTCTAATATTCATCATCAAGCTTTATTGGTAGCGTCACAAGATAATACAATACACACTAGTATGACTATGGGTATATGAATATGATCTATATCAGATAGGAATGTGGAAATCCCACCTAGGCACCAAAGACATGTAGGTCAAGATGACTATTGCAGTGAGATTACCTAAGGTTGATATAGCAAGATTATACTCGCATCGAGACACAAGGAAAAGTCAGGATGGCTAGAAGTATGCACTTGCAAAAACAATCAAGGATAATACCATGTAGATCCCAATGTCAAGTGGAACAAGTATAAATGCTAATGACAATTAGGATCAACAAAATATACCCACAAGTAGAAAAAGCAATAAAACATGTCCTCAGTCTTCTAGCTATGCATCATCAAAAACTATCTTTGGGAGAGCATACTCATCAAATAAATCATCATAGACAGCACACAAAGAAAACAAAGTCATCCAAGTCTCAGTGAGTCAAGCATTTAAGTTTGTGTGTGTAGGTCATAGAATCAATCTTTGACTATCACACTTGCCAGAGAGAGATATCATATCATGCTAGACTGTGGGGTAGGATATCTGATAAGTGTTAAGAAACACTTGACACTAGGGTAGTGTTGAAAAACATAGTTAGGGGTGGTGTTGAAAAACACCATTTGCAAGATGTCCTAAAGACCAATGCATTCTAAAGACCGAATCTAACACAGTTATGCTCCCTAGACAAAGACAAAGACCAATTCCAAACCAATGCAACAAGGTCAAGGCATGATGGAGAAAGGCTAAGTGTCGAGGATGCATGCTAAGAAACAAAGGTGCAAAGGCCTCAAGTAGTGCATGTTTCCAGGTTTTCACCACTTGGAGATTTTTTTTGCTTTAAATTTCAATTTTTTTGTATTTTTACTACCAAGGCACCTGTTTCCAGGTTTTCACCAAGGCACTTTTTCATTTTTTTTTTGAATTTTTTGCATTTTTTAAATTTTTTTGTATTTTTTCAGGACTTTATATGCTTTTTAGGATTTTTTCAACATCATATATGAAACTTTTTGGAATTTTTTCAGGATCATAAAATATGTACAAGGGATGCCCCCAGATAGAATAGGAATCATGGATAGAACTTCTTGAGGTTCAAAACATTGATAGGATCAGGGAGTTGTTCCCCCTCTGGATCAGATAGTAAGTAAGCACCTATACCAAAAGCTACAGTAATGATGTATGGTCCAAGCCAATTAGGTTCAAATTTCCCTTTTTTCTCTCTATGTTGTTGGTTCTTAGGGTTTTCTCATAGGACAAGATCCCCCACTTGAAATTCTCTAAGGCGAACCTTCCTGTTGAATGCTTTGGACATATGCTTTTGGTAGACTCTCATGTGATCAAAAGATGTTTTATGCTTTTCATCTAGAAGTTCCAGTTCTTGCAACCTCATAGCACGATAGTCTTCATCTGTCATTAGACCTTTAAGGGAAACTCTAAGAGAAGGAATCTCCACCTCTAAAGGTAACACTACTTTAGCACCATAAGTGAGGGAAAAAGGAGTAGCCCCTATTGGAGTATGAATACTCATTTTGTAGGCCCATAAGGCCAGATTTATTTGTAGATGTCAATCTCTACCATTCTTGTGAACTGTTCTATGAAGGATCTTGAGAATGGTCTTATTTGAAGCTTTTGCTTGTCCATTTCCTTGCGGGAAGTAAATGGAGGACCAATGATCTTTTATCTTGAATTTCTTGCAGAGATGTTTAAGGTCCTTGTTTTTAAACTGACCTCCATTGTTAGTGATTATCTCAGAAGGCACTCCATACCGATAGATGATATGATTCAAAATAAACAAAGAAACTATCTTGCCTAAGGTAACAGAAAGTGGGACAACTTCTACCCATTTGATAAAGTAATAAGTAGTAATGATAATGAATTTGTGTCCACTTGATAAGTTGGGATGAATCTGCCCAACAAGGTCAAAGGCCCAATGCTAAAATGGCCAATGAGAAATAGATGGAATAAGCTCCCTGCCTGGAGCATGTATCAAGTTTCCATGTTTCTGACATTTTTCACAAGATTTAGCAAAAGCTACTACATCTATCTGCATGGTAGGCCAATAGTACCCTGCCCTAAGAAACCTTTGGGCCATGGAAAGACCATTAGAATGTCCTCCAAAAATGCCCTTGTGAATGTCAACTAACGCTTGGTTGGACTCATCCATTTCTAAACACCTCAGAAGTGTCCCATCTAAACCCCTCCTATACAAATCACCAGAGATAAGGGTGTGGTGAGAGGCATTTTGAATTAGGTTTCTTTGTTCAGAATGATTGAAGGTTTCAGGGATAGTACCATCATGAAGGTATGAGTAAATAGCACCATAGCAAGATGACTCATGGCCAATAAGGGTACAAACAACTTGGCTTTCTTGGGAGTAATAAATAGGGTAGCGTAGCTCTTCTACCAAGAATTCAAATCTAGACTCATGTTGTTCTAGCTAAAGAAGTGAAGCCAACGTAGCCATAGCATCAGCTACTTTATTCTCCACTCTAGGGATTTGTTGAAATGTAACAAGTGTAAAGTATCATCGCAATGAATCAACCATCTTCTTGTAAGGTACCAATTTTTCATCTTTGGTTTGGTATTCTTCATTAACTTGGTTGACTATCAATTACGAATCCCCATAAATATGTAGCTTTGTGATTCTCCACTCTATAGCCATTTTTAGTCCATTTGTTAAGGCCTTATACTTAGCAATGTTATTTATGCATGGGAACAATAGTTTGTAAGACTTTGGAATTATGTACCCATGAGGTGAAACAAACAACACTCCTTCACCTAAACCATTTTGCATGAAAGAGACATCAAAGAACATCTTCCATGTTCTTACAGTCATGTACATTATGTGCTCATCTGGAAATTCAACTTGAATTGGTGCTTTGTCTCAAATTGGAAAATCAGCCAATTGGTCTGCAATGGCTTGTCCTTTTATAGCCTTACACTCAACATACTCTATGTCAAATTCTGAAAGAATCATCATCCATTTAGCAAGTCTACCCGTGAGAGCAGCCTTACCAAGCAAGTATTTTAGAGGATCAATTTTTGCAATGAGGTGTATTGTATGCGCAAGAATGTAATGTCGTAACTTTTGGGAAGAAAACACCACTGCTAGGCAAGATTTTTCAATACTAGTGTAGTTAACCTCATATGACACAAGAGTGTGACAGATGTAATAGATAGCTCTTTCTTTTCCAGTATCATCAAGTTGAGCCAATAATGCCCCTAGGGAAGATTATGTTGCTGACACATACAATATGAGTGGTTTTTCCTAGGATAGGAGGCATTAAGATTGGAGGATTGGCCAAGTATTGCTTGATTTGGTCCATGCTTTGCTGACAATCTTCATTCCAAACACATTTAACCCCTTTGTGTAAAGTCTTGTTAAAGGGTTGAGCTCTATCAGCCAATTGTGAAATAAACCTCCTTATAGATTGAAGGTGTCCTTGAAGACTCCTCATTTGACTGATATTTTTGGGAGGCGGCATATCAATTATTGCTTGAACTTTTTCTGGGTCCACCTCTATTCCTTTAACTGAAATGATAAATCCTAGGATTTTTCTCGAGCTGACTCCAAATGCACACTTTTTGGAATTTAATCTTAATTGAAACTGTTCCATACAATCTAGAATTACTTCCAAATCACCTAGGTGTGTATCCCTTTTCTTAGATTTTGCCAAGGTGTCATCCACATAGTCTTCCATATTCTTGTGCATCATGTCATGGAAGATGGTAGTCATAGCTCTTTGATAAGTAGCTCTGGCATTTTTTAGTCCAAATCACATGACGTTCCAGCAATAAATTTCCTATGCACAAGTGAATGCAGTCTTTTCCTAGTCTTCAAGAGCTATTTTGATTTGATTATACCCAGAAAATCCATCCATCAAAGAGTAGATCTCATAGCCTACGGTCATGTCCACTATCATGTCCATGTTTGGGAGTGGAAAATCATCCATTGGGCATGCTTTATTGAGATCTCTAAAATTTGTGCAAGCACAAATGGACTTGTCATGTTTTGAAACTGGTACAATATTTGATATCCATTTGGCATAGTCAATGGCTCTTATAAATCCTGCACTGAGGAGTTTTTCTAATTTAGCTTGGACAAGAAGAGCTATGTGAGGATGCATTTTCCTCAATTTTTATTTTACTAGTTTAATACCTGGAGCTATGGACAAGTGATGCATAATGAGACTAGTGTCCAATCCTGGCATGTCTGAATAAGTCCAAGAAAAATTAATTTTCTTGCTCGGTACACACTAGAATGTGCACTTCTCTAAGTCATTATTTCCAAGGAAATCCATGAATGGAAAACCTTGAGAAAGTGACCTAGAGCTCCCTAGGCATGGAGTGCAAGCATATTAAGTGTGCTCTCAGCTAGAGCTATTTAAGCCTTCAACCTTGCTAGTAAACCACACAATGGGAGATTCAATGAGACAAGGGCAAGAATGCCAATATCCTCAAGAATCAATGAAAATGAAATGCAATGAAACCTATGCTAAGAATGAAGATGCGAGCTAATCTATGAAAGGAAAGTATTACAAACCCTTGCTAAATAAGCTATGTGAGCTAATCTAAAGCATAAAGGAAACTAAGCTAGATGCCATGAAAGTTATGGTGCAAGAAATGAAACTAGAATGCAAGAATGCAAGAATGATCTTCAAAAAGCTCCAAAGTCTCCAAGAAATCATGCAGCATAAGGTTAGTATTCAACTGATGGATCCTAAAAAGAGAAGAGAGCTCTCCTTTTAAAGGAATTGAAAAGGAATGGACCATGGAGATTAAGAGGAAAAAGATTTAATCAAAGGTGGAGCTTGAAAGAGGAGAAATCTATGTACACAAATATCCTCCAATGAGAAAATAAGATTTAACTTTTGTGTCCATATGAGACAAAAAGTGCTTTTTTTCTTTTTATAAAACAAGAATAATGCTTTATTTGTGCAACTTAGGATAAGAGGAAAAGTGGGGGCTTTTTATTTATTAAAAGGGGAGGAAATATTCCTTTTAATTAAATAAGGACTTAGGATAAAATGGTTAGCCCAAGGCAAATAATCGAATAAATGATAGAATTAGGATTTGATCAAGGAAATTGATATAATTGAAAAATGTTAATTTTTGAAAATCTTGATTTAGGGATTTGATAAATTGTTGAATGGGGGCATATAGGTGGCATGTTTATATTCTATTTATTATTTATATAGGTTATAATAGATAATATTTACACATTTCTTTGACCTTTATCATAACCTATAGTCATGTACGTAAATAACCTTCACAAGGCTCACTATGGTAGAACCTCATTTTTCTCTATGTTATACTTTTATAGTGATGACATGGAAAACTTGAGGCCTTGGAAAACTCTAAATCATCTTCAAAGAGAGTAATTAGTCTCCTAATTCCTGAGTGGCTTTCGTATACCATTTTAGACATCACAAGAATCATGGTGAGAAAATGGTTTTATGTAATAATTTAACTAAACACAATAAAAATATGATAGAAAAGGATTTATTTTTACCTAGATTCTAGGCTAATTAAATAAATCCAATTAATAACCATATTAATCATATAAATTCATTTATGGAGCTAAGTATAGAATTTTCTTAACTAAATTATTATTCTTATTAATCTATTTTAAAATGTGATATGATAATTGTCTTAAAAAATATTAATTTATGTTAATACTAATCCTTTACAAAATGCTCTCATCAATGTTAAGAAATTCATATCCTTCATATGGCTGCTTCCATTAAATTAAAATAGGTTCTATATTTTTTATTCATAAATATTGTGTGGATAACATTCTATCATAAGAAATAATTTGTGCTCCAATTTATGGAATTGATCTACTATATAATAGACTATTACAGCTTGATTTAGTACAACCTATGATGTCTATTGGTGAGTAAGTATTATATTGTTTAAAAATAATTGTCAAGAATTCATTTGATCACAAGGGTGACATTAACTTATGTCGACTCCATATTGGACTGATATTAATGTTTTTAGTAAATAATTAAAGATAAAATTATCATGTAAATGATTGATATATTATTATAATGCAATTATTTATTCCTTTTAAAATTCAATTTTTTCCTTCATTTATTAATATTTTCAATCCTCTTGATTTCCTTATAATCTGTAATTAGATAGATGATTTTATTTTAAAATTATTTAAATACTAAAACATTTCATTATTTAACATGAAAATACTCATTTTAGAGACACCCTTCAAGAGTATTGTAGCCAATCAGGCCAAATACTCAATACCATGAAGTCTAAGATATTCTTCTTCAACTTGCCTATAAACATTTAGGGAGATATTACGAAGCTGCTCAGTTTTGAAGTAGCTATGATCCCAAATAAGTACTTGGGAATCCCTTTATTCCAAGGTCCTTGTAAGGCCTCTTTTTGGGATATCATTTTCCAGTCTATTGCTGATCGGATAACATCATGGAAAGCCAGATGGCTTTCATTGGCAAGGAGAATCCTCTTAGTCAAGTCATTTCTTTCCTCCATCCTGAATTACATTATGTCTATGTTGCTGGCACCTAGGTCTATCATAGATAAGATTAGAAAAAATCTAAAAAAAATCATTTGGAAAGGCAACTTGGATGGGACTTCTAAGGTGCCCCTGGTCTCCTGGGACAAGATCTCTCTCCTGAAGTAGAATGGGGGGGTTGGCCTCCATAGTATCAATGAAAGAAATATTTGCCTTGGTGCAAAACTTTCATGGAAGTTATATGAGAACCCGACATTTCTGTGGGCTAGGATCATTCATCTGAAGTATTTGGACAATGATGATCCTGCTCGTATCTTCACAATTAAAAATCCTTCCCCAGGGTCAGCAATGAGGAATTTTGTCTCAAAATGTAGAGTATTATTTAGCAATTAAAAAAAAAGGTAAATATATTATTCACAAATGAAATTAAAAAAAATTGTTTTAGAGCTCTAAAACTTGAGATTCATGAAATTAAATTGAATAGTTTTTATCAATTAAAACAGGTTTTACAAGGTGCCTCAAGAACTAAGAGCCAAACAAAGATAAATCTAACACAAAAGTAAACCACGCACACAAAGTAAATTGAATAGTTGTCATCATTCAACTATGTAAATATTAAAGTTTATAAAATATTTATGTTGATTTACTTTGCATGTATATGATAGGTACAATTGATTTTTGAAAAATAAATATTAAAACTTAGAAGAAAGCCATGTTGATTTACTTTAATAGTGTAAAGACGTGCATCTTCCTTTTTGTTTTTCACAAAATAAAGTATTTCTTTTAGAAAACAAATTTCTTCTTTGATAAATCACATCAATAAAACTAATTAAAAATTGAACAATAAAAAAGATAAAACAAAAGATTCACTTCAATAAATAGAATAGTATAACATAATAATGTTATGTTTTTTACTTTTACTCAATATTAACTACCCTTACTTTTAAAAATTGTACACAAAATATCTATTTTCACAAATCACATGAAACAATCAAACAAATAGTAATATATAAATCTATTAATTAAAATTCTTTTAAAAATCAATTAAAGTGAATACACTATTGATTAACATTCCGAACTATTATTTTAAAGCTCTGAAACTTGAAGTACCCGGACTTAAGTGCACAGTTAAAAACAGTCCTCTACCCTATTTGTATTTGACCTACTAATGACCATTCAACTATCAAAAATTAAAATTTTGAAAGACCATCCCATTCATTCACTTTGCTTGGATATGGTATTTAGAGTTAATTTAACAAAACTTAATTCATTTACAATTGTAGACTTCTTAGGTCAAGATCAACTATCTATCCATAACCTTAGTCTTTGTAATGTTGCTTTCTTCCGAAAGAAAAAAAAAAAAAAAATACTGGTGGCCATGGTTTACAGCTTTGACAGTATATGAAAACATCATCTCATATATGAAATACTAACGACTCTCGACAAATTATAGTCATGGAAGATGGAAGCCCGAAAGAGAGTGATGTGATTTGGAGTATTGACAGCCTGCAGTAAAGTGTGTAGGGTACAACTTACGAGTAAATGTGCAACCTCCGAAACCTTAAACCCTAACTTATGCGAAAAAATGATATTTCAACGAGAAACATCTCCACGTAGCTTCACATACTTCAATTCAGAGTACAAAGTACAAAGTTTATTCTTAGTTTATAATGAATATTAGAAAAATCTGGGAGTGACGCACAGACTAGCCTAGATTTGCCAGCGAATTTGAAGTCATCGTACAAGATGTTTTAGGCTTTTATAAGGAAAAGTCACATCTACGAGATTGTCATATGTCCGTATAGGCATTTTAATAGAAGTATTTTCTGGAAGATATCATCAAATTTTGGACCCACAATATGCTCATTTTTATGTAGTCGATGTATCAGTCATTTAAAGAAAAAAGTTAACCTTTAATAAGCAAAACAGACGATCACATTTTAAGTCGTCAAACATTTCTCAATTATTCTGTCATGAAATATTTGATCTTCTTTTCAATTCAACGTCCCTTTATCTATTCCACTCGAAGCTACGTTGAACATTCCATTATCTTTTTTGTTTCCATCTTAAGAGCTTAGACATTCTGATCTGAAAATTTGGGTTATGATGATGGATCATTTTGATCATGTTAGTGTATTTCATTTGACATTTGCTTTTAATTAATATAAACGGGTTTTTGACTAGATCCAAGTTCTGTTATAAAACAAACTGTAAAGTTATCAGAACATAACAAGAATAAGAATTGAGCTACGATAGAAACTATCTCACATTTTTACATCCTTTTTTTCCTTCATTGAAGAACTATACTACCAATATTGCCTTCCAAACACAAACTCAAGAAAAGGGAAGCAAAAACCCCTTTAGAAGTCCCAACAAAGAACATAACATGGACTAAAGGAGTGGTATTGAAGGATGATCATGAGTCGGAACAGTATCAGGAGAACTAGCAACTTTACCAAGTGCAGGGAGGGCGAGTGTGGAAGATAGGAGGTGAGGAAAAAGGAGCACAGTCCATAGCACTTTGTTTGTCATACATTTTCTAGACATGATTCCCATGAATGCCCCTACACACCGTCTTCGAATCGAATCAAAAGCACACAAAAAAAATTTTCTGATAAATTTGGTTTAAAAATGAGCAACTTCTTGTAGATTCTGAAGCAGCTATTATCAACCGAATGCACACATCAAATAAAGAAAATATACAGCTCTGTTTTAACAGAGTATGCTCTGTTCTTTGGGGGAATAAAAGAAATTTTATTGTAGAGTAATTCAACCAATTACATTTCTCTCATACATAAAAGAAAAACACTACAAAGAATAAACTTACGAAGCAAGCGCTATAACAGTTACTAACAGCGTATTAACTATTGCTTATTACAAGATTTTTGCAGAAAATCAGGGAGAAAAATAGGGAGAAGTCTGATCAGAACTAGAGAATTAAACATGAGAACTCCCTAAAATGGTGCATGATCAGAATGCTTTATTTAAGCAGATAAAAAGGAATTAAAACTTTTTCTATCTAAATCTAATTAATTGGCAGTGAAATAGTTAACAGAAGTTTGCAATTTGTTGGAAGATAATTCCAAGGAATAAATCTAGAGTTGCACGAGCTCATAACTATAGCATCAATCTTCATACTCCCGCTTGATGCTGAGAGGGCTAACAATCTTATCTCTGAGAGCCAAAAACTAAAACTTTGCAACAGCCTTCATGAAGATATCTGCAATTTGATCCTTTGTGTTAACATACTTCAATTCAACCACTTTCTTCTCTACCAAATCTCTGATGAAGTGTTGTTTCAAATCAAAGTGTTTTGTCCTGGAATGATGAACCGGATTATTGGCCAATTTAATGGCACTAATGTTGTCACAAAAAATCATAGTAGGTTGAACCTGAATCTCACCAATTTTTTCAAGAAGCTTTCTAAGCCATAAAGCTTGTGTGCCTGCTGAAGTGACTACAACATATTCTACTTCTATAGAAAAGAGAGCAACCATACTTTGCTTCTTTGAACTCCATGTGATTAAACCAGAGCCCAAAGAAAAACAATTACCAGATGTAGATTTCCGGTCATCCAAACTACCTCCCCAATTGGAATCACTAAAGCCAACAAGCTCAAATTTTTTAGAAGAATAGTGAATTCCAAAATCGAGAGTGTTTCTCACATACCTCAAAATTCTCTTGGCTGCCTTCATATGTTCTTCTGATGGATTTGTCATATACCTTGAAACCAATGAAACTGAGTACGCAATATCAGGCCTTGTGTGAGTTAGAAACAACAAACTACCAACAATACTTCTATATGATGTCTCATCAACAATATCAACACCATCATCTCTACATAATACAACTCCGTGAGCAATTGGAGTAGAAAGAGGTTTACAATCAGCCATATCAAATTTCTTTAGCATATCCCTTGCATACTTTGTTTGACAGACAAAAATTTCATTTTCACATTGATAAACCTCCATTCCCAAAAAATACTTCATGAGACCCAAATCTTTCATTTCAAATTCATTCATCATAGCAACTTTGAATTCCTCTTTCATCTTAGAACAACTACACATATATAACAAATCATCAACATACAAACTCACAATGATAATATCATTACCTTCTTGCTTGTAATAAAGGGTAGGTTCACTCTTACTTCTTTGAAAGCCATTCTGCTGAAAATATCCATCAATCCTTGCATACCATGCGCATGGTGCTTGCTTGAGGCCATACAAAGCCTTCTTTAGCTTATAAAAATGATCTTCTTTGCCTTTAACTTCAAAACCTTGTGGTTGTCCCACATATACTTCCTCTTCTAAGTACCCATTTAGAAAGGCACTTTTCACATCCATGTGATGAATAGTCCATTTCTTTTGAGCTGCAAGTGAAATAAGCATTCTAATAGTCTCTTGTCTTGCTACTAGTGCAAAAGTTTCTTCATAATCAATACCATACCTTTGAGTGAAACCTTTAGCAACCAATCCTGCCTTGTATCTTTCCACACTCCCATCACTGTTATACTTGACCTTGTATACCCATTTCATGCCAATCTTCTTCTTCTCATGCGAAAGCTCTACAAGCTCTCATGTCTCATTCCTATCAATGGAATCCATCTCTTCATTCATTGCTTGCATCCAAACCTCATTAGTACATGCATCTTCAAAACATGATGGCTCAAAATCAGCTTTAGCAAGTAATGCAAAATTTACTGTCTCACCTATTGGATCTTCTTCATGTTCTTGATTTTGACTTCTCTGATAAATATCACTTAATCTTCTTACCTCTCTTGTAGAACTTGGACTTGAGGATGGACTTCCACTTGGAATTGATGGGGGGCTGCTTGGTGGACTTGGAGATCCTATAATAGATTCATTAGTTGGTTGCTCATTATTACTATTTGCAATAATATCATCATCCAAAACTGATTTTGGCTTTTCAACATGGCCTTTTTGATGACCATAAACTCCCCCTTCATCAAAAATCACATCTCTTGAGACAAGAATCTTATTAGTAACAGGATTATACATTCTATAAGCTTTTCTCTCCTCACTATAACCCACAAAAATGCATGATTGACTTTTAGCATCTAAATTTTGTCTATTTTGATCAAGTATACGAACATAAGCCAAGCAACCAAAAAATTTAAAATGATTTACATTAGGCCTTTTCTCATACCATGCTTCATAGGGAGTCATCTTGTCTAGGGCACTTGTAGGACTCCTATTGAGAATATACACAGCTATAGCAACTGCATCTCCCCAAAAAGAATTATCCAAACCCTTGGTTTGTAACATGCTCCTGGCCATTTCTACCATAGTACGGTTCTTTCTTTCAGCTACTCCATTTTGTTGAGGTGTGTATGCAGCTGTGAGTTGCCTTTTGATGCCATTCATCTCACAATAATTTTAAAATTTTTTGGAGCAATACTCTCCTCCATGATCTGTTCTCAAACATTTGATTGTATTTCCTTTCTCATTCTCTACACGGGCTTTAAACCTCTTGAATGTATCAAGGGCTTCATCCTTAGTCTTCAAAAAATAAATCCAACACATGCATGAGTAATCATTAATAAAAGTGATAAGATATGATGACTTACCCAAACTTTGTGTTTGCATAGGACCACAAATATCAGAATGAATAAGTTGAAGTGGGTGATGAGCCCTTCATGCATTTCCTTTTGGAAATGATTCTCTTGCATGCTTCCCTTTTGCACATCCTTCACAAATTTTGTTGTGCTCTTCAACCTTAGGCAATCCAAGAACCAATGCATTTAGAATCTTCAAACTATGAAAATTCAAATGACCATACCTGAGATGCCACAACCAACTTTTATCCTCATAAGCCATATTCACAAGCTGATTGTCATTTTCACCAAACTTCAAGGGAAACATCCTATTCTTTGTCATAGGAACAACTGTAATCACTTTATTGCCCCAATTCTTATCATAGATAGTACATTTCATATTTTCAAATAAAACTCTATAATTCTTCTCACATAGTTTCCCAACACTCAATAAATTATGCTTCAATTTTGGAGTATAATAGATACCTTGAACACTTTTCATACCTCCTTTTGTCTGAACTTCCATGGCTCCTTTGGCTGCAACCTCCACCATATTATTATTACCAAGAGTAATATTGGATTTATATCCATCATCAAGATTTGAAAAAATATCCTTGTTATCAGACATATGGTTAGAGCACCCAGAATCCAAATACCAAACATCACTCATATTATTTTCAGCTTTGCCACAACACAAGAATAAATTACCTGAGGAAGGATCCTCATCTTGTTGAGCATAATTTGCATTATTGTTACTTGATTTCAGCCTACACTCTTTCTCATAGTGTCCATACCGATTGCAATGATAACATTGAATGTTTCTTTTATCAAATCTACCTTGGCCTCTTCCTCCTTGAGCACCTCCTCTTCCTCTAGTTCCTCTTGAAAAGTTATGATTTTGACCTCTTCCTGAACCTCTGTGGTTGTTATTGTTGCTACTAGCATCATCATTCTTTGAAATTTGCAATTGGGAAGAAAAAGCCTTCTCACTAATGCTGGTAGAAGTGTCCCTTATTCTATCCTCATGTGATATGAGAGATCCAACTAGCTCATCAAACTCCAAGGTGGCTAAATTTTTACTTTCTTCAATAATAATTGCTACAATATTCCAATTTGGGGTTAGAGATCTCAATACCTTTTGTATCAAATGCTCTTGGCTCATAGGTTCACCCAAAGTGGCCATTTTATGAACCACATCCTTGACTCTTACACAAAAATCTCCCACATTCTCACTTTCCTTCATCTTCAAATTCTCATATTCTCTCTTCAAGGTTTGTAGTTTCACAACCTTGATTTGGTCATTGCCATGGTAAGCATCTTTTAGAGTCTTCTAGGCCTCGTTTGATGTCTGTGCATCAGCAATTCTGGGAAACAAGCTCTTCTCAAGAGCCATTTGAATGTGAAATAGAGCCATTGCATTCTTCTTCTCAACTTCCTTCTTCAATCTTCTCTCATTAGCTATGAGATCTTCCCAATTCTCAGGTTCTTCATATCCTGATTCAATGATCTCCCAAAAATCTTTTCCTATTAAAAAAATTTTCATCTTGATTGACCAATATTGATAATCAACTCTATTAAATTCTAGAATTTGCAAATTATTTTCCATCTTCACAATCCTAAAGCTCTGATACCAAATGTAGATTCTGAAGCAGCTATTATCAACCGAATGCACACATCAAATAAAGAAAATATACAGCTCTGTTTTAACAGAGTATGCTTTGTTCTTTGGAGGAATAAAAGAAATTTTATTGTAGAGTAATTCAACCAATTACATTTCTCTCATACATAAAAGAAAAACACTACAAAGAATAAACCTATGAAGCAAGCACTGTAACAGTTACTAACAACGTATTAACTATTGCTTATTACAAGATTTTGCAGAAAATCAGGGAGAAAATAGGGAGAAGTCTGAGCAGAACTAGAGAATTAAACATGAGAACTCCCTAAAACAGTGCATGATCAGAATGCTTTATTTAAGCAGATAAAAAGGAATTAAAACTTTTTCTATCTAAATCTAATTAATTGGCGGTGAAATAGTGAACAAAAGTTTGCAATTTGTTGGAAGATAATTCCAAGGAATAAATCTAGAGTTGCACGAGCTCATAACTCCAGCATCAATCTTCACTTCTACCCCTGCGAGGATTAGAAACAGATATGATAAAATTTAGAGTTCTTTTGTCAATTACAACAGAGACTAGATTTCAATAGGTGTTAATTATTCGTAATATGAAATTTTTTTTGGGATACATTATACCAACATTCAATCTAATTTATGCAATAGACTTTATTGAGATCAAAATATACCAAATAAGAACAATTTTGACAAAAATAGGCAGGCAACACAGTTTAGTAGGTGTGGTAAAAAATTGTCATACCAATTGAAAACATAGAAAGTGACAAAAATATGTTGTTTGATGACGAATGTTCATGGGGTGTTACAAAATGGTGCCTATCAAGTAGGTTGTCAAAATATGAAACCGAAAACCTTTATTCACCATCTCTACTACTTCTCAAACTACTCACTTCATGTAGGATGATACAGAAGACTTTTTCTTAGGGCTACACATATAGAAGCCAAATTAAGTGAGCTAGATTCACAGGCATGGAACTACAACCTAGCATGAATTAAAGAGTTTTAGAATAGGACAATTCTCTGAAAAAATTTCATAGAATCTGGACAGGTATATTAAAAGAGAGGAAAAAGGTAAAAAAATAATTGAAAATATCTTCTTCAATTGATGCCCACAGTCCATTCTCTTGTCTCTATGCTATGATCATTTCTTGAATAGTTTTGTAAGCTATTTTTGTTGAAGGCTGAAATATGGGAGGTGGAAGTCCTAGTCCATCAGAAAACAATTGTAATATCCCTGTCTAGTTGTTACAATAATTTGGCACTTTTCTCAAATGACATTAGTTCACTTGAATAGAATAGCAGTGCAATATAAAAGACCAATTAAAATGTGTTGTTTCTTTCTAAACTAGTCAGTCAAATATAACTCTTAGGTATTACAATTAACACCAAGCAACAAGAAGATTTCATGGTGTATAACCTGACCTCAAAACTATCACAAACCACGCTCTGGCAACCAGAACCCACCTGCTCTGATGAAGTCTGAGTCTAGAATCGAATGCAGCTTGTTTTAGCGGAGATAGGAACATTAGGGAGGAAAATAGTTTATTCCCAATAAAGGGAACAAAGAGCATGTTGTAGATTACAAGCATACCAAAAATAGAATAAACTTTTGTATACAATGAATGTAAAAGGAATTATATCATCTCTCCCTAAGCGCCCCTCATCATAAAAAAATAAATCAAAGAATCCCTACTCTTCTCAACACCCACCCATAGTGGCTTTTTAATCTACTGTTCCTAGGGAGGTGTCCTAGAGTTTATGCCAAAGGAATATAGTACATTAACTACCTAAAATCTCTCAACAAGTCCTAACCCTCCATTGGGTCCTAGTTGTTCCTTTTTATTTTTTTATTTTTTTTATGTATTGTTAATTTTGTTTTCTTAATCCCACTTGTTGAGAGATTCATTCCTCTCCTCTTATGGTTGTTATGTAAATGGGATTATGCCTTTCTGAATCTATTCATTCATAATTTGAAATCATTGAAAAATATGAACAATTAGTTCATATTTTGAAATAAAATTAAGAGGATTTGAGATATTCTAACAATTTAGATCTTCAAAAGAGAAGTAAATTAGAAACTTCATAAGAGTTCTCTAATCAAATAGAGGAGGAGATTATTTCTAACAAATTTTATTTTTTTCAAAAATCATTGTAGTTACTTAGGAAGGCATATAGACGGCTTGTTTATATTCTATTTATGAGTTATATAGGTTAGAAGTAGATTAGATTTACCCCTTGGTTTGAGCTTTATCATAACCTATAGTCATGCATAGATAACTTTCACAAGGACCACTATGATAACATCTCATTTTTCTTTGTGTTATACTTTTATAGTGATGACATGGCAAATTTGAGGCCTTGGAAACTCTAAATCACCTTGAAGAGAGTAGTTACTCTCCTAATTCCTAAGTCATTTTCCTATAACATTTTCAGACATGACAAGAATCGTTGTGAGAAAATGGTTTTATGTAATAAATTTATAAATAAAAATAAAAATATCACAAAAAATGATTTAGTTTTACCCAGATTCTAGGCTAATTAAATACATCCCATTAATAGCCACATTAATCATAAAAATTCAGTTATTGGGGTGAAGTATAAAATTTCTTTAACTAAATTATTATTCTTATT
Source organism: Chamaecyparis obtusa (assembly GCA_027943335.1). Taxonomy (NCBI): domain Eukaryota; kingdom Viridiplantae; phylum Streptophyta; class Pinopsida; order Cupressales; family Cupressaceae; genus Chamaecyparis; species Chamaecyparis obtusa. Next base: position 102,859 of record BSBK01012143.1, on the reverse strand, counting down.
AATTTATTTTAAAATGTGATATGATAATTAACTTAAAAAATCTTAACTCATGTTGATACTAATCCTTTATAGATTGTTCTCATCAATGTTAAGAAATTGATGTCCTCCATATGGTTGCTTCCATTAAATTAAAAGAGGTTCTAATTTTTTTATTCATAAATATTATGTGGATAAAATTCTATCATAAGAAATAATTTGTGCTCCAATTTATGGAGTTGATCTACTATATAATAGACTATTACAACTTGGTTTAGTACAACCTATGATGTCTATTGATAAGTATTATATTTTTCTAAAATAATTGTCAAGAATTCATTTGATCACAAGGGTGATGTTCACTTATGCCAACTCCATATTCGATTGATATTAGTGATTTTAGAAAATAATTAAAGATAAAATTTCCATGCAAATGATTGATATGTGATTATAATGTAATTATGATTCCTTTTAAAAATCAATTTTTTCCTTGGTTTATTAATATTTTCAATCCTCTCGATTTCCTTATGATCATTAATTACATAGATGAATTTATTTAAAAATTATTTAAATAAAACAACATTTCAATATTTAACATGAAAATGAATTTCCTCTTAATGGCTAGTGAAAATGAGCACTAAATTAAAATCAAATTTTCAAAAATTTAAATTTGAGGTTAATTCAAAAACAACTATGATAAATGTTAAGAATCAATTAACTTGTTTATAATAAAATTTTGATATGGATATAAATATCCATATGCTATGGACACATATTATATTGAATGAATGCTACCCTTTCTTACACCATCACATTAACAAGACATGATATTTTTTCATCTTATAATGTAAAAATATATGTATTCAAAACAATAAGATACATGGTGATCCCTAATAGGATTGGGAAATGAAAGGCTCTCCTAACGCATTTAGGGCTCTCACAGCTGCTGCTTCGTGAGTTCCTACCTCTTCTAATGATGTCACCACCGCAACAATTACTTTGAAGGCTGCTCTCATGCCTCCCGTTGCAAAGCTCGTTGTCAATGGTGCTGTTGGTAGTAGGCTTCCCTCCTGGGGCATCTCACAGGTCTCGAAATGGGGTGCGGAGGATGCTCCTGCCCAGGCTCCTCCTACTGGTGGTGTTTGGGTGTTGGGCCCCTTGTTGAAGGTTGGGGTCTCCAACTCTATTCCTGATAGCTCCTCTCAGTGCTTACTAGACGTCTCCCATCCTTCTCTAGCCTCCAGACACAAGAGTATTGTTCCTCTCTGAGTCTATAACCCTCTAATCCTCTCTTTGGATGATGAGGTAGTGAAATACATAGAAGGAGCATCCTCTATCTTCTCAGGGCATGGTTTAATCTATAGATTTAAGGGTTTATGTCCTAGTCTCTTTGAGTTGCATGTCTGGATCACACGCTAGTGGGATATGATCATCTCAGATTATGTTCACATTTTCCCTCTGACAAGGGATTTCTTCATAGCCAAGTTTGACAATATTGTAGATAGGAACTTGATTCTCTATGATAATTTCTTTAGTTGGGATGACCGGTTCTTGCTCATGATGAAGCCTTGGCATCCTGACTTTGATGCCTCTTCTAAGACTTTCTCCAAGGTTCCTACCTGGGTAAGGCTTCCCAACCTTCCTCTTCATTTTTGGGTAGATTCTCTGCTCGAGGTTGTGGGTGAAGCTCTTGGGGATTTTCTGATGATTGATGAGGAATTTGAAGACATTCTTCATTCCACTTGTGCAAGGATACTGGTTGATTTGGATTATTCCAAGGGTCTTCCAGAAAAGATTAAGTTGAAGCATCCCAAAGGATCTTAGATCCAATCTTTGGATTATGAAGGACTCCCCTTTAGATGCAGATGCTATTTTAAAACTAGTCACTTAGTGGATCAATATGGATTGGAAAAGGTCAATAAACCTGCTTCTTGGTGGAAGGGGGCCTCCTCCTAACACTTCTTTGTTGTGAAAGACTCAGCTACCAGAAGCTTTTCTTAGGTTGTTTCTTCTTCTCAAGAGACTACAGAGGCATTTGTGCCTCCTGGGGCTGATACTGTCTCTCTCTCGGGTGCCGATCCCATCTGTGGATTGCATCATTATTCAGACTCCGTAGTCTGGGGTTCTGTTGGAAGCGAGACCTTTTTTCCTCTTTCTGATATAGCTCCACTGGATCACTCCAGATTGGTATCTAATGACTCTACTCCTTTGGATTCTTCTGGCCCTATCCTAGGAGTTTCTTGTGTCTCTTTGATTGAGGGTGCTTTGGTTCTTGATTCATCTTCTTGGCTAGATATGGCTAAGAAAGTGGAAGATGGGTGGACTTATGTGAAAGGCAAAAAGAAAAAACCTAATCTTTAGCCCTCTTTTGTTATGTCTGTTCATTCTGAGAAGGGGAAGAATTGACATTTCTTGAGCTTTTCTACATGGACATCTGGACCTATGCAGGAAGGAATTACTTTTGATGTCTGCTGGAAGCTTCTGGGCTGCTGGTTTTTTGTTTGGTCCAGGTTGAGGGAGCCTGTTGCAAAACCCTCAATGTGGTCTTGATCAGTACCATCTTAGAGTTCTTTATTGAAAATCTTTTTTGACCATCTTGTAAAGGGTTTTGGGGCCCCTACAAAACCTATTTTCCTCTAATGAAAAACAATAAGATACATGGTAATTCCCCCTACCGATAGCTTACCCAACACTACAGGGTCATTCTGCTAGATGTCACATGAATTAGGCTCTTCTCTACTTGAATTCCCTCTAATTTAATAGTTTTAGAAGGTGCCCATGAGTACCCTAATACCATTAAAAAATAAGGGAAGTGTAGAAGAAAAATTACAGAGAAACTTTTTGATGAAAAGACAAGCAATTATGATGGTCCAATAAACCTTACACTTAGATATCTTACCTTAACATCTTATAATGGGACTTGGATAACTTAAAATTTGATTCTCAACAAAGCTGGTGTAATAAATCATCATTAAAAAAAGAGCCACTACTTTACCATATCTGACTATCTTTGTGATGATCATTTTAACCTCTGGAAGGAATTGATCATTTCTCCCCCACCAAGAAGTGTTATCTTGGTTAACCCAATACTTAGAGAAAACAAAAATTAAAAACCTTATTCCCTTCTCGATATACAAGGGATACTTTGTAAATTTCAAAATTCTTTAGCATATCATGGTTATCTACGATAAGATTTAAAATGTCTAGCTTAGATTCTAAATACCCTTGGAACAATTAATAATGTTTAAAAAATCTCTCTCTCGCTAAGTCTTTTGAATAGATAGACTAGAAATTATGATAGACCAATAAATCCTAAACTTAGATATCCTACTTTTGCATATTATAATGGGAGATCCAAAAACTCAAACTTTAATTCTCAATGAATTGGGTGTAATGAATCATAATTACACCAAGAGCCACCACTTTAGCACATCCCACTATCATCATAGATGATATTTTTAACCTATAGAGGGAATTGATCATTTGTTCCCCACCAACAAGTGTTAGCTTGGTTAACCCCATAGTTAGAATAATTTTTTTTAGCTTTATTCCCCTCTCGATATAAAAAGGAAACATTATAATATTCAAAAGTATTCAACATATCAAGGCTATTTAGGATAAGACTAGTAATCATCCATCTTGGTTTTTGAATACCATTGAGATGATTAATAATTTTTAAAGAATTTATTTACATCCAAATTTTTTGATAACATTTTGATAGCACTATTAATGTTTGTTTTGATTTTTTGTCTTGTACTATGATTTTTTTTGGATTATTCAATCTACGATGTCTATTTGTGTACAGCTCTAGTTGGAATGGTGCCTAGAAATGAAAGTATGGCGTAAAGGTTCTTAAAGTTGTTTTAATTTATTTCCCTTCCTAACTGTGGTTAACTTTGGTTACCTCATGGGCAGTTTTGTTGTTCTATCTTTGATTTAGAATGATAGTGGGTTGGTGTCCTTTCTCCACTAAATTTAATAAGATTAATAAATAGTTCGTGTGAATATATTATTGATGGAAAAAATTTCAAGATTTATTTTAGAGATCTAAAACTTGATATACATAAAATCAAAGTACGTAGTTAAAAAGTGGTCTTCCTTATTTGCAATCATTCAATAAATGGATATGATGTTTATTATTCTTTATTATTTTTTTCTCTTTTCTATAAATAAAAATTACTTAGACAAGTGATTACAACTTTTATAGTGTACCTTAATCCACATGCTTTTATCTATATCTATAGAGTATTATTTAGCAATTAAAAAAAGGTAAATATATTATTCACATCTGAATTCAAAACAATTATTTTAGAGCTCTAAAACTTGAGATTCATGAACTTAAATTGCATAATTAAAGAGTCATCTCCACTATTTGTAATCAACCTAGTTGTCATCAATCAACTATGTAAATATTAAAGTTTTTTTAATATTTATGTTGCTTTAGTTTGCATGTATATGATATGTAGAATTGACTTTTACAAAATAAATATTAAATCTTAGAAGAAAAACATGTTGATTTACTTTAATAATGTAAAGACATACATCTTCCTTTTTGGTTTTCTAAAGATAATGCATTTCTTTTATAAAATAAATTTTACGATTTACTTTAATAATGTAAAGACATACATCTTCCTTTTTATTTTCTACAAAATAATACATTTCTTTTAGAAAAGAAATGTATTCCTTTAATAAATCGCATCCATAACAACTAATTAAAAATAAAAAAAGTAAAAGGAAAAGATTCACTTCAATAATTGTAATAGTATAATATAATAATATTGTGTTTTTTTACTTTTACTCAATACTTAAAATGTAAAACATTAATATTAAGTACCCTTTTAAAAATTGTATACAAAATATCTATTCTCAGAAATCACATCAAACAATCAAACAAATAATAATATATAAATCTATTAATTAAAACTCTTTAAAACGTAAATCAAGTGAATATACTATTAATTAACATTCTGAACTATTATTTTAAAGCTCTGAGACTTGAAGTACCCAGACTTAAGTGCACAGTTAAAAATAGTCCTCTACCCTGTTTGTATTTAACCCCACTGATGACCATTCAACTATCCAAAAATAAAAAATTTGGAAGAAAACAACAAAATATATACTGGCGGCCATGGTTTCCAGCTTTGACAGAATTAGAAAACATCATCTCCTGTCTGAAATACTAGCGATTCTCGACAAATTATAGTCATGAAAGATGGAAGCCCGAAAGAGAGTGATGCGATTTGGAGTATTGATAGGCTGCAGTACAGTGTATATAGCGTACAACTTACGAATAAATGCGCAACCTCCGAAACATTAAACCCTAACTTATGAAAAGTGAAAAAAATAAAAAAATTGATATTTCAACGAGAAACATCTCAACGTAGCTTCACATACTTCAATTCAGAGTGCCAAGTACAATGTTTACTCTTAATTTATAGTGAATATTAGAAAAACCTGGGAGTGACACACAGGCCAGCCTAGTTTTGCTAGCGAATTTGAAGTCATCCTACAAAGCCACATCTACGAGGTTGTCGTATGTCCGTATAGCCATTTTAATAGATGTATTATGTGGAAGATATCATTAAATTTTGGACTGACAGTATGCTCGTATCTATGTAGTCGATGTATCAGTCATTTAAAGAAAAAAGTTAACTTTTCACAAGCAAACAGACGGTCACATTTTAAGTCGTCAAACATTTCTCAATTATTCTGTCATGAAATATTTGTTCTTTTCAATTGAACGTCCCTTTATGTATTCCACTCAAAAGCTACGTTGAACATTCCATTATCTTTTTTGTTTCCATCTTAAGGAATTACGTTAAGCTTTTTTCTTTCCATCTTAAGGAATTACGTTAAGGAGAGATGATCATATTATATAGATTAATATCAAATATTCGTTTCGGCCAAAGATCTTCTCGATTAAAACCTGATCATTTTTTTCAGCGACAATCGATTATGTTAAGGCCTTGGAAATTCAGCTCGATCGCCATGATATTATTAAAGGCTAATTAATGGTGGTATTACCTAATTTTCCATTAGCCCAGACAAGAAAGATAGGTGAGTCGATAGAAACAAGAAATCAAATACGACTTGCCCGCTGACGTATCTCTACGATCCCTACAACAATTTGATTATTCTTGCAGTGCTTGTGTACAAAGTATGGATTCATAAGTATTTACAGATTAAAAGAGTCTACTAGTCGTGGGTTGCTTTGGTTTGATTAAAATAAATCTGAATATGGATGTGCTTTGTTGATATAAGTCGACAAATTCAGGAATCATTTCGGAGTTCATTGCTCCGGTTCGATTGATACACTTTATCGCCATTCTACTTGCAATATCTCTACAAGGAAGATAGGACAATTCTCTTGAAAAATTCAAAGAATCTGGATAGGTATATTAAAAGAGGGGAAAATGGTAAAAAATAATTGAAAATATCATACCTGTAATAAAACAGGATGACTTATCTTCAATGCTCACAATCCATTCTCTTGTATCTTTGCTATGATCGTTTCTTGAACAGTTCTGTAAGCCGTGTTCGTTAAATGCTGAAATATGGGAGGTGGAAGTCCTAGTCCAATTGAAAACAGTTGGAATATCCCTATCTAGTTGTTACAACAATTTGGCACTTTTCTCAAATGACATCAATTCATTTGATCTGAATAGCAGTGCAATATAGAAGACCAATTAAAATGTGCTGTTTCCTTTTAAATTGGTCAGTCAAATATAACTCTTAGATATCACAATTAACACCAAGGAACAAGAAGATTTCGCGGGGTATAACCTGACCTCAAAACTATCAGAAGCCGCACTCTAGCAACCAGAACCCACCTGCTCTGATGAAGTTTGAGTCTAGAATCGAATACAGCTTGTTTTAGCGGAGATAGGAACATTAGGGAGGAAAACGGTTTATTCCCAACAAAGGGAACAAAGAGCACATTATAGATTGCAGCCATACCAAAATTAGAATAAATTTCTCTTGCAGAATATTAGAAACATTATAGTGAGAGATTTGTCATCGGTTCACCTTGTATATTCAAATTGGTGGCCAGCTAAAGTAGATCGACAGCTGTCCACAAAATTAATAGATGAAAGTAACCAATCTACATCATTGCTTATCTGTAACTTAGTATGAAAAAGTCTTGGCGGGTGTGGCTGACTATGCCATGATTTTTTTATGAGGAAAACCGTGTTCCTTGTACACATTAAATAGTGCACTTTTCTAAGTCATTACTTTCAAGGGAATCCATGAATGGGAAACTTTGAGAAAGTGACCTAAAACTCCTTAAGCATAGAGTCACAAGGATGTTGATGGTGCTCTCAGCTAGAGCTATTGAAACATGCAACCTTGCTAGTAAACCACACAATGAGAGATTCAATGAGACAAGAGCAAGAATGTCAATATGTTCAAGAATCAATGAGAATGCAATGCAATGCAAGCTATGTTATGAATGAAGATGCAAGATAAACTATGAAAAAAAAGTATTACAAACCCTTGCTAATTAAGCTATGTGAGCTAATCTAGAACATAAAGGAAACTAAGCTAAATGTCATGAAAGCTATGATGCAAGAAATAAACTAGAATGCAAGAAATTATCTCCAAAAGCTCCAAAGTCTTCACAAAATCCTGCAGCATAAGATTAGCATAAAAAGTTGGGGATCAAGAATGAGAAAAGAGCTCTCCTTTTAAAGGAATTGAAAAGGAATGGACCATGGAGATTACAAGGCAAAAGATTTAATCAACGGTGGAGCATGAAAGATGAGCAATCCATGTGCACAAATATCTTCCAATGAGAAAATAAGAGTTGACTTTTGTGTCCATATGAGACAAAAAAATATTTTTCTTTTTTTTAATAAAATAAGAATAATGCTTTATTTACGTAATTTAGGATAAGAGGAAAGTGGGGGCATTTTATTTAATAAAGGGGGAGGAAATTTCTTTTAATTAAATAAAGACTTAGGATAAAATGGTTAGCCCAAGGAAAATAATAAAAAATGATAGAATTAGGATTTGATCAAGAAAATTGATATAATTGAAAAATGTTGATTTTTGAAAATCTTGATTCAGTGATTTGATAAATTACCGAATGGGGGCCCAAAGTCTAGGCAACCATTTTAGGGTGCATACATTTGCCCCTCTTTGACTAATGTGAGATTGATTTGGGATCACATGTGGTAAAAGAATGGAATTGAAATGTGAGATCGATTTGAGATTACAAAAGAATCCAGACATGTGTTCGACGGATGGGAACATATCAAGACAAGCATAAGCATAAGCTAACAAAGATAAGTTGAAAGACAAGACCAACACCTGTATAGCTAGGTGATAATCAAGTCTTAAATAAGAGATAAGAATCTTGAGCAAAGCTGATTGATAAGCTAAATCAAAGATTAAAGATGATATGTACTGCCCCCTTGGAATTGAAATCAAAATCAGGTAGAAGAGAAATAATAAATGGATAAACTTGATCAAGTCACTAGAAATCATAAATCGAAGGTGAAGGATGATAAGATAACCATTAAGCAGTGAAGATATGCCCCAATTTGACTAGGTTTCAGAGAGATGAATCGAATGAAGATGAATGAAAGACTAGGAGTTTGAAAGAGATGGGGATGAAGAAATGAAGATGCCCCAGTGAAGATCAAAGGATCAGGTTTCAAATGGTCAACCAACTGCGCAGAAGAGGGTGAAAGTTTTGAAATGCAATTTTGACTATCAAGATGAACTCAAATTTTGATTTTGATCTCGAAAATGGATCTAGGACGTCGAAATTAGCTAGGGGTGCAATTTTCATGAAATTCTGAGGTGTTTTGAAAAATAGGTCAAAAAGTCAAAATGCTATAAAAGAGGATAAAAAGGTTAGTTTCAAAATTATTTATCTTTTAGTGATTTGAGAATCTCGAGAGCTTAGAGAGAGAAAATGGCCTAGCAAGCAATGATCCTGGTCCACAAGCATCAATTTGAGCCCGCCCGATTGCATAACCGGCCCCTGCAGTATGGTGCCCCGGTATGTTTTCAAAAAAAAACTTGCTTTGTAGGTCATTTATGAGCATTAATGTCAATTTAAAACACTCTTTTAATGTTTTCAAACTTTTTCAAATTTTCCTTGTATGAAAAATTGTATGATACTTGCTAAGTATCGTACCCTTTGAGGATATCTGTCATGCGATACTTCGTGCGTCAAAATAGTATCACATCGATATTGAATCCAGTATCACACGATACCGGATGAAATATCGTGCAATATTATGCAAAGTATTGTAGGCAAAGATACTATCACACAAATATTGATGAAAGTATCATACAATACTTAGTCAAAAAATAGTATCGCACAGTATAAAAAAAATTAACATGTTTTAATGTTTTTGAGCAAAATGACATGGGTCCAGACAATGTTTTCTTTTAAGATGTTTTATACTGATTTTATACATCCATCATGATATGTTCTGACATCTAGTTTGGGTTAAATGGGTTGTAGGAGAACTTTCCTGCACTGCTAATTAGAGCACATCGAGTGACTAGGCTATGATGCGTCCGAGATCTGGATGATCCAAGGCGAGCAGACCTGAGGGAGATGGGATTTGGCTATTTGTTGCAGATGCCCCACATTCGGGCTGATCATGGATTACTTACAACATTGGCTGAGAGGTGGCCCAGTGAGCATAACACCTTCCACTTTCCCACTAGAGACACTACAATTAGCCTAGAGGATGTTTATCGGATCCTGCGAGTTTCAAACCATGGAGATCCTGTAAGTATAATCATGTTTAGATAGTCATAGAGGTAAAGTTTTCATATGATAGAAACTGACATGATTGTTTGTTGGTAAAGGTGTACTATGATCAAGATCTGATAGAGGGGCAACATATTATGTAGGATATGTTTCAGGATGTTACATTCATGGATAGACACCTCAGCTAGGATTAGCTAATGGATGAGTTTGGTAGGGACTTTCCGGTGCCATGCATAGTATGTTCTATAGTAGCACAAGCCCTGGTTACTGAAAAGAGCCACAGAGGGTTCCCACTAGGTTGGGGTAGGTTAGTGGTAGACTTGATTGCACACCCACGGTGGATGGCATGGGGGCTAGCCATCTTTGCAGATATGTACCATGAGGTCCACGAGATCGTATAACGGGAGAGTAAGACTTGGACATGTGGTGCTATCCTAGCACAGGTTTGGGCGTGGGAGCACATCATCATTGTGCATCCACATGTGCAGCCGAGGGAGCAGACACACTCCTACATCTACAGGTATGCAGGGTTCATATCTCAGCCACAGAATGGGGATGTGACTTATTACAGGAGATTACTAGATGAGCTCACCTCATTCTAGTGGAGACCATACTGAGCTATTGAATAGTGGGGTGATCGGGATGAGGAGCTTGGTTACATGTTATGCAGTTAGCCACTGGTAGGTCGGCACTCAGATATCGTAGAGCTATTTGTCATCACCCATGTCTAGAGAAAGTTAGGGCGCTAGCAGAGAGTGCCCACCGAGACCACTACTTATGCTTAGGTTAGGGATGAGGAGGGATAGGGTTGGCTACCAATACTAGACTACCAACAGATAGTACAATATACAACAGTGATTTGCAGGGAGCCATGGGACTACCTCCCAAACATGGCAAATGTAGGTGCTAATGTAGCCTACAGGGTAGAGCAATGAATGTTCCCATTCCCTAGATTCACTGTACCTGATGCACAGCTGCCAGCACAGGGGGATGATGGAGATGACGGGGACGGAGGGGATGGAGGAAGGAGAGGGAGAGCTAGGGAAATAGGTCAGAGCTCTCGATCAGATGGCTAGAAATAGTCACAGGGATAAGGCTCTACTGATGAGGGTGATGATGCAGCGAGGCCATTTCACCGCCAGGTGGATGCTGGGTAGGATCGGCCTGCAGGGAGAGAGGATTTGAGAATGAGGATTCAGGTCCTAGAGATAGAGATGTAGCAACTACGGATCACCATTGCCGTCAGAGACTAGCAGCTGACTGATCTGAGGGTTGAGATTGAGTGACGAAAGAGGGCAGCACAAGCCGATGCAGCAAAGATCCAGCAAGAGCCAGCATGAGCTCCTTATTATCATGGGCTCTACATATAGGCTATACCGGAGGGACGGAGACCACCACCCTACTCTGCAATAGTTGGGAGATTTGACATGGTCCCGGACAGAGTGGTAGCACCACCTCCACCACCACCAGCTCCACATGACGGTGCTAGTGAGTGCTAGGTTTAGGTTTACGATAGATGTATAAAGACATATCCTAGGACTTTATCCAGATTTTGGATCCCACATTCTATCATGACATTATATATATATATATATATAAATATATATATATATATATATATATATATATATATATATATATATATATATATATATATATATATATATATATATATATATATATATATATATATATATATATATATATATATATATATATATATATGAGATGACCCGATTGGCGATATATCTTGTGTACTTGTCCCACTTGTGATGGATGTTTCAATTTTTATATTATCTTGTCATATTGTTCAAAATGTATGTTTAGTTCTCATGTTTATGATATAGACTCATATTTTTGAAAATGATCTCTTTAGGATATAGATATGATGATAAGATTAACCCCTTGGGATGACAGGAATAGGACGTGATGTGAAAGATAAGGAATGAAAGAAATGATTGAGGAAATGAAAGGTGAGCGCAGTTGACTGATAGGTCCTCAAAAGATGAAAGGAGAGGTCTCTCCATATGCAAAATGCAAAACTAAACTAACATGAACCTAAGTGATAAAGGGTGCTCCCCTTCATACCACAAACACATAACATAAATAGAGAAACAACAACAATAGTATGCAAGAACAGAAAATTGGCTTCTTATTATCTCCACAAATGTGGAATTACAAACTTTCAGAATTACAATATGCAAAGCCACATGGGCATTCCCTTACAATATTCTGTAGGACAAAGCCTCAAACTATTACCCAGATCTACTACCCAGAACTATTCTGAACTACCTAAGACAATAATACAACCTTCCTTATATAGGCAAATTTCAACCGCCTTGGAAGGTTCCAGGGTTTTAGCCAATAAGGCTGACCAAACTTAGAATTATTTTATTTTACATTTTATTACATCATAGTCGGCTCAAGATAACCATTGAAACCCGAACAGAAATTTTGAAGAAAATTATTTTTCGCCATTTCAGGTGGCCCTACTTCCGAAGACCATAAGTCATCACCAGTTGACCCGATCAGCTATTATAACCCCATTTCGGAAATGCCACAAAGCGCTCTACAGGCCTAACTTACGCAACCACCCCTCACCCAAATTTTTGACCTCATTCGAGGCCTCTAAAGCCTTCAAAATTGAGTTCAAAGTTTTTGTACCCTGCTGCCAATACCAAAAATTTTCAATATCTTCCAATATACACTTGATCTGGCAATGAAACTTTACTGGCAGACTTATATGACCAAAATAAACCTCCAAAAAAGAAATCAGATCATTCTGAGCACATACAAAAATTACCCAAAATAGTAACTTTCCATAAATAGAAGCTCTGCACAAGATAGCCCTTATTGAATACAAAAATAGAAATATTTTTTATTTTTTTGGGTGATGCAAGATTGCTCTTACACCCAGGATGCTTCTACATCAGACACCCGGGGTAATTTGAGAAGTGACCTTGTCACAAGTCAGGTGTGCAGAGGAAAACCAAGACGGCTAACCTCCTCCTTTGTCAGCCATGATGAATCTTCAACAGGTCATCCTTTCCACTTGACCAGATATTCTTCATATGTCCTATTCCTTGTGCTTCTGCCAACATGACTGTCCAGTATATCTTCGATCTCCTTAGTGTCTGAACTAGTTGCTGGAATACTCCACTGTGCTGCTGTGATCTCATCTTCAACACCTCCTTCATGATACTCTGTCAGATCTGAAATGTTAAACACTGGTGAAATATTTAGCTCAGTAAGCAATTCTACCTCATATGCGTTTCTTGAATCATGTTTCTTCAGTATCCTACATGGTCCAAACTTCTTCATTTTCAGCTTGTTATATGTACCAACTGGAAACCGCTCCTTCCGCAAATGAACCATGACTTCATCACTAACCTAAAATTCTTTATACCTCCTTTTCTCATCTTCCTTAGCCTTATACTATGCGTTCATCTTGGTAATATGCTTCCTCACCTCCCCATGGATGTTCTTCAAGTGTTCTGCAAAATCTTCAGCTTCAGCACTATTTATTTCTCCTTTATCTATCTTCCTCAATTCAGGTGCATTTCTTAGACTACTTCCATATACAATCTAGAATGGTGATTTACCAGTGCTCCTATTAATAGAATTATTGTATCCAAATTCCACCTGTGGTAAAATCAAATCCCATCTTGTTGGCTTATCTCCGACCAAACATCTCAGCAAATTTTTCAAACTCCTATTCACCACCTCTGTTTGTCTATCAGTCTTTGGATGATGTGATCAACTGAACTTCAAATCCGTCTTTAACTTCTTCCATAATGTACGTCAGAAATATCTAACAAACTTAGTGTCCCGATCTGAAACTATGGTCTTTGGCAAACCATGAATTCTCACTACTTCTCTAAAAAATAATTCAGCTATATGAACAGCATCATTAGTCTTCTTGCAAGGAATGAAATGTGCCATCTTCGAAAATCTGTCAACTTCCACAAAAATTGAATCATGTCCCCGCTGAGTCTTCGGTAAACCAAGAACAAAGTCCATATTGATATCCTCCCAATGCTTCTCTGGTATAGGTAATGGCTGATACAACCTTATATTCTTCTTCACTCCTTTCACCATCTGACATACTCTACAACTCTGTACAAACTTCTTCACATCTTGCTGCAATTGTGGCCAATAATAATTCTCACCAACCAAAGCAACGATTTTATCACGACCAAAATGTCCAGCCAATCCTCCACTATGCTTCTCCTTGATGAGATTCTCCATCATAGAACTTCATGGAATGCACAACTGACTCCATCTGAATAGCATATCATCTTGGATGATAAAATCCAGCCATTTCGTCCTGTCTAGAGTAACAGGTTCTGTACAAGCTTTCCAAGCTTCACCAAAATCAAGATCCTCTGGATACAAATTCTTGAGTTCCTTGAACCCAACCACTTCAATCTGCATTTCTGTCAGCAATATTTGCCTTCTGCTAAGAGCATCTGCAAACTTATTAGACTTTCCACTCCTGTGTTTCAAAACAAATGTATAACTCTACAAAAACTCAACGCATTTCAGATGTCTTTGATTCAATTTTCTTTGACTATTCAAATATTGCAAAGCTTAATGATCAGTATAGAAAACAAACTCCTTAGGAAGCAGATAGTGCCTCCACTTTTTCAATGCCTGAACTATAGCATAAAACTCCTGATCATAAACAGAATATTTTCTCTTGGCATCATTTAATTTTTCAATGAAATAAGCAACAGGTTTACCTTCTTGGCTCATAACAGCTCCTATTGCAATACCACTAGCATTACAATCTACTTGAAACACCTTATTAAAATCTAGAAGGGCTAAAACAGGTTGTTCTGTAACTTTTTGTTTCAACAATTGAAAACTCTTTTCTGCCCCATTAGTCCACTTAAACTCTTTTCTATCCCCTCTCATTGTTTCAGTCAGGGGTCCACAAATACTGCTAAATTTTTTGATAAACTTTCTGTAAAAGCTAGCCAAACCATGAAAAGATCTTACCTCAGTAGCACTCCTTGGAGTAGGCCATTCAAGAATAGCCTGTACCTTCTCTGGGTCTATTTTTAGACCTTCTCCTGAAACTAAAAACCTCAAATACACCAACTCTTTCTTCATCAAACTGCACTTCTTCAAATTAATAAGCAATTTCTCTTCTCTCAACTTCTCAAATACCACACGAATATGCATCATATGCTCATCCAATGTCTTACTAAAGATCAAAATATCATCTAGGTAAACAATGACAAACTTACCCAAAAATTCTTTCAGAACCTCGTTCATGAGCCGCATGAAAGTGCTCGGTGCATTGGTTAGCCCAAAAGGCATGACTAACCACTCATATAGTCATTCCTTTGTCTTGAAGGCAGTCTTCCATTCTTCTCCTTCTCTGATCTGAATCTGGTGATATCCACTCTTCAGATATATCTTTGAGAAATACACAGCTCCACTCAAACAATCCATAATATCATCCATTCGTGGCAATGGAAACCTATACTTGATTGTGATCTTGTTTATTGCTCTAGAATCTGTACACATCCTCCATTCTCCATTCTTCTTTGGTGCTAATACTGCTGGTACAGCACATGGACTCAAGCTCTCTCTAATCAATCCCTTCTGTAATAACTCATGTACTTGTCTGTTCAACTCTTCACTTTCTGCTGGTGTCATTCTGTGTGCTACCTTGTTTGGCAAACTGGCTCCTGGAATCAAATCCATCTGATGACAAATCTTCCTTAGCGATAGTAATCCATCAGGTACATTATCAGATACAATATCCTAAAACTCATTGAACAAATCTGCAACCTCTACAGGTACATCCTCTACTTCTTCTTTACCAACTTTTGGAATTAAAGCAAAACACACATGCTCATGCCTCATACCATCTAGAAATTTTCTTCCATCAACAAATGTTATTCTTGCATTACCACATACCTTTTCTTCGGTCTCCTTCAATGGCTTTAGCTTATGTCGCACTCAATCCTTTGTCAGGGAATAGGTATTCGCACGACCATCGTGTACAACACATCTGTCAAACTGCCACGATATACCCAACAACATATGACATGCATCCATAGAGATGATATCGCATAGTACCGCATCTTGGTACCTGCCGATCTTGAACTTTACCAGGCACTGTTCACTGACCATGACCTTGTGGTTATCCTGCACCCAGGAAATTCGATATGGATGTGGGTGTTTTTGTCTCTTGAGCTTCAACTTTGTCACCATCTCTTCTGACACCAAATTTTCAGTGCTTCCACTATTGATAATCACATCACAACATTTACCCTCACACTTGCATTGAGTGCGAAAAAGGCTCCTCCTTTGCTCAGGTTCATTCTCACCACTCAACAGGACTCTTCTGTTAATCAACGTTTCTCCTTTTTTAGCATCTTTAGAATTTGATGATCTGGCATCTTCATCTACATGTGCAACTCTGGCGTGGCCTTCATTTATCCTGTCTGTTCTGCCTTGGCGCTGAGAACATTCAAATGCCCTATGACCTTCTTCTCCACAGTGAAAACATGTTCCATGGAATCCACCTCTTTCGGATCCTTGTCCTCTTCCTCTTCCTCTCTGATCTCTATTATTCTGATCCTAGAAGCGATTGGAATTATTTCCTCACTGATTCTGACTGCTACTGGCCTCATCCTTCTTTTTCAGATCTTCATTTCGGCCACCATATGACCGTCCACCAGATCATCCATCGCGACCTTTTCCCTTTTGTCTCCTCTCAAACTTCTTGTTCAGCTTTTCTTCTACTTTTAGGGCAAACTGGTATGCCTCTTCAATACTGTTTATTCGAACCAGATTTAGCTCCTCCTGAATGCTTGGCCTTAACCCATTAAGGTATCGGGCAACTTTCTCTTTATCAGCTTCTGCATGGCTTGTTCTAATGAGAAGTCGATAGAACTCTTCTGTATACTCCTGAACAGATCTTCCTACTTGTTTCAAACTCTACATTTTCTTCAGTAGGTCAAGCTCATAATCAACAGGAATGAACTGTCACTTCAATTTATCCACCATCCGATCCCATCTCGTGATTTTCTCCTTTCCCCTTTTATTTCACTCCAACTGAATCTCTTGCCACCATATATTCGCATGACCTTTCAGTGTGGCCTTCGCAAATTTGACCCTATCAGGATCCTCAACATCTTCATACTCAAAATATTCTTCTCCTTTTTGAACTTCTCCTTTTTGATATTCTTCTTCAGCTTCATCCTCGCTTTCATCTCTAACATTAAGATTCATTCCTTTGCGAATCTCTTCTTATAATGCTCGCACTTGTCTCTGCAGCTCTCTAACCTCAGGTGTCACAGCACCAGCTCTTCCACCACATTCTCTTCGTGGAGGTATTTTCACGATGCGCGCTGAAACCCTAACCACGGTCCTGGTGCAAACTGCCTCACAGTCCGCAATCTTTTTACACACTCAAGAACTCCTGCTCTGATACCACTTGATGAAGGGTGCTCCCCTTAATAGCACAAACACATAACAGAAATAGAGAAACAACAACAATAGTATGCAAGAATAGAAAATTACCTTCTTATTATCTCCATAAATGTGGAATTACAAACTTTTAGAATTACAATATGCAAAGCCACATGGGCATTCCCTTACAATATTTTGTAGGACAAAGCCTCGAACTATTACCCAGATTTACTACCCATAACTATTCTAAACTACCTAAGATAATAATACAACCTTCCTTCTATAGGCAAATTTCCACCGCCTTAGAAGGTTCCAGAGTTTTAGCCAATAAGGCCAACCAAACATAGAATTATTTTATTTTACATTTTATTACATCATAGTCGGCTCAAGATAACCTTTGAAACCCAAACAAAAATTTTGAAAAAAATATTTTCTGCCATTTCAGGTGGCCCAACTTTCGAAGACCATAAGTAATCACCAGTTGACCCGATCGGCTATTATAACCCCATTTTGAAAATGCCACAAAGTGCTCTATAGGCCTAACCAATGCAAGCACCCATCACCCAAATTTTTGACCTCATCGAGGGCCTCTAAAGCCTTCAAAACTGAGTTTAAAGTTTTTGTACCCTGCTGCCAATACCGAAAATCTTCAATATCTTCCAATATACACTTGATCTGGCAATGAAACTTTACTGGCAGACTTATATGACCAAAATGAACCTCCAAGAAACAAATCAGATTATTCTGAGCACATACAAAAATTACCCAAAATAGTAACTTTCCATAAATAGCAGATCTGCACAAGATAGCCCTTATTGAATACAAAAATAAAAATATTTTTTATTTTTTTGGGTGATGCAAGATTGCTCTTACACCCAGGATGCTCCTACATCAGACACCCGGGGTAATTTGAGAAGTGACCCTGTCACAACTGAGGTGTGCAGAGGAAAACCAAGATGGGTAACCTCCTCCTTTGTCAGCCATGATGAATCTTCAACAGGTCATCCTTTCCACTTGACCAGATATTCTTCATATGTCCTATTCCTTGTGCTTCTGCCAACATGACTGTCCAGTATATCTTCGATCTCCTTAGTGTCTGAACTAGTTGCTGGAATACTCCACTGTGCTGCTGTGATCTCATCTTCAACACCTCCTTCATGATACTCTGTCAGATCTGAAATGTTAAACACTGGTGAAATATTTAGCTCAGTAGGCAATTCTACCTCATATGCATTTCCTGAATCATGTTTCTTCAGTATCCTACATGGTCCAAACTTCTTCATTTTCAGCTTATTATATGTACCAACTGGAAACCGCTCCTTCCGCAAATGAACCATGACTTCATCACCAACCTGAAATTCTTTATACCTCCTTTTCTCATCTACCTTAACCTTATACTATGCGTTCATATTGGTATGCTTCCTCTCCTCCCCATGGATGTTCTTCAAGTGTTCTGCAAAATCCTCAGCTTCAACACTACTTATTTCTCCTTTATCTATCTTCCTTAATTCAGATACATTTCTTGGACTACTTCCATATACAATCTAGAATGGTGATTTAACAGTGCTCCTATTGACATAATTATTGTATGCAAATTTCGCCTGTGGTAATATAAAATCCCATCCTGTTGACTTATCTCCAACCAAACATCTCAGCAAATTTTCCAAACTCTTATTCACCACCTCTTTCTGTCCATTAGTCTGTGGATGATGTGATGAACTGAACTTCAAATCTGTCTTTAACTTCTTCCACAATGTACGCCAGAAATATCTAACAAACTTAGTGTCGCGATCTGAAACTATGGTCTTTGGCAAAC
Organism: Chamaecyparis obtusa; assembly: GCA_027943335.1. Lineage (NCBI taxonomy): Eukaryota > Viridiplantae > Streptophyta > Pinopsida > Cupressales > Cupressaceae > Chamaecyparis > Chamaecyparis obtusa. Next base: position 83,903 of record BSBK01012143.1, on the reverse strand, counting down.
CATGAAGTCTCACTACTTCTCTGAAAAACAATTCGGCTATATGAACAGCATCATTAGTCTTCTTGCAATGAATGAAATGTGGCACCTTCAAAAATCTATCAACCACCACAAAAATTGAATCATGTCCCCACTGAGTACTCGGTAAACCAAGAACAAAGTCCATACTGATATCCTCCCAAGGCTTCTCTGGTATAGGTAATGGTTGATACAACTCTATATTCTGCTTCACTCCTTTCACGATCTGACATAGTCTACAACTCTATACAAACTTCTTCATATCTTGCTGCAATTGTGGCCAATAATAATTCTCACCAACCAAAGCAAGGGTTTTATTATGACCAAAATATACAGCCAATCCTCCACTATACTTCTCCTTGATGAGATTCTCCCTCATAGAACTTCATGGAATGCACAACTGACTCCCTCTGAATAGCATATCATCTTGGATGATAAAATCCAGCCATTTCATCCTGTCTAGAGTAACAGGTTTTGTACAAGCTTTCCAAGCTTCACCAAAATCAGGATCCTCTGGATACAAATTTTTGAGTTCTTTGAACCCAACCACTTCAATCTGTATTTTTGTCAGCAATAGTTGCCTTCTACAAAGTGCATCTGCAACCCTATTATACTTTTCACTCCCGTGTTTCAAAACAAATGTATAACTTTGCAAAAACTCAACCTATTTCAGATGCCTTTGATTCAATTTTCTTTGACTATTCAAATATTGCAAAGCTTGATGAGCAGTATACAAAACAAACTCTTTAGGCAGCAGATAGTGCCTCAACTTTTTTAATGCCTGAACTATAGCATAAAACTCCTTATCATAAACAAAATATTTTCTCTTGGCATCATTTAATTTCTCAATGAAATAAGCAACATGTTTACCTTCTTGGCTCATAACAGCTCCTATTGCAGTACCACTAGCATCACAATCTACTTGAAACACCTTATTAAAATTTGGAAGGGCTAAAATAGGTTGTTCTGTAACTTTTTGTTTCAACAATTGAAAACTCTTTTCTGCCCCATTAGTCCACTTAAACTCTTTTCTATCCTCTCTCATTGTTTCAGTCAGGGGTCCACAAATACTGCTAAAATTTTTGATAAACTTTTTGTAAAAGCTAGCCAAACTATAAAAAGATCTTACCTCAGTAGCACTCCTTGGAGTAGGCCATTCAAGGATAGCCTGTACCTTCTCTGGGTCCATTTTTAGACCTTCTCCTGAAACTACAAACCCCAAATATACCAACTCTTTCTTCACAAAATTGTACTTCTTCAAATTAATCAGTAATTTCTCTTCTCTCAACTTCTCAAATACCACACGAATATGTATCATATGCTCATCCAATGTCTTACTAAAGATCAAAATATCATCTAGGTAAACAATGAAAAACTTACCCAAAAATTCTTTCAGAACCTCGTTCATGAGCCACATGAAAGTGCTCGGTGATTTGGTTAGCCCAAAAGGCATGACTAACCACTCATATAGTCCTTCCTTTGTCTTGAAGGCAGTCTTCCATTCATCTCCTTCTCTGATCCAAATCTGGTGATATCCACTTTTCAGATCTATCTTTGAGAAATACATAGCTCTACTCAAATAATCCATAATATCATCCATTCGTGGCAATGGAAACCTATACTTGATTGTGATTTTGTTTATTGCTCTGGAATCTGTACACATCCTCCATTCTCTATTCTTCTTTTGTGCTAATACTGCTCATACAGCACATGGACTGAGGCTCTCTCGAATCAATCCCTTCTGTAACAACTCATGTACTTGTCTGTTCAACTCCTCACTTTCTGCTAGTGTCATTCTATGTGCTGCCTTGTTTGACAAAATGGCTCCTAGAATCAAATCCATCTAATGACTGATCTTCCTTACCGGTGGTAATCCATCAGGTACATTATCAGATACAATATTCTGAAACTCATTCAACAAATCTACAACCTCTACAGGTACATCCTCTACTTCTTCTTTACCAACTTTTGGAATTAAAGAAAAACACACATGCTCATGCCTCATACCATCTAGGAATTTTCTTCCATCAACAAATGTTATTCTTGCATTACCACAAACATTTTCTTCGGTCTCCTTCAATGGCTTTAACTTATGTCACACTCCATCCTTTGTCAGGGAATAGGTATTCGCATGACCATCGTGTACAACACATCTATCAAACTACCACGATTTACCCAACAACATATGACATGCATCCACAGAGATGATATCGCATAGTACCTCATCTTGGTATCTACCGATCTTGAAATTTACCAGGCACTGTTCGCTGACCATGACCTTGTGGTCATCCTGCACCCAGGCAATCCGATATGGATGTGGGTGTTTTTGTCTCTTGAGCTTCAACTTTATCACCATCTCTTTTGACACCAAATTTTTAGTGCTTCCACTATCGATAATCACATCACAACATTTACCCTCACACTTGCATCGAGTGCAAAAAGGGCTCCTCCTTTGCTCAGGTTCATTCTCACCACTCAACAGGACTCTTCTGTTAATCAACATTTCTCCTCTTTCAGCATCTTCAGAATTTGATGATCTAGCATCTTCATCTACATGTACAACTCTGGCCTGGCCTTCATTTCTCCTATCTGTTCTCCCTTGGTGCTGAGGACATTCAAATGCCCTATGACCTTCTTCTCCATAGTGAAAATATGTTCCACGGAAGCCACCTCTTCCATATCCTTGTCCTCTTCCTCTTCCTCTTTGATCTCTATTATTCTGATCATGGAAGTGATTGTAATTATTTCCTCACTGATTCTGACTGCTACTGGCCTCATCCTTCTTTTTCGGATCTTCATTTCAGCCACCATATGACCGTCCACCAGATCATCCACCGCGCCCTTTTCCATTCTGTCTGCTCTCAAACTTCTTGTTCAGCTTTTCTTCTACTTTTAGGGAAAACTAGTATGCCTCTTCAATACTATTCATTCGATCCAGATTCAGCTCCTCCTGAATGCTTCACCTTAACCCACTAAGGTATCGGGCAACTTTCTCTTTATCAGCTTTTGCATGGCCTATTCTAATGAGAAGTCGATAGAACTCCTCTGTATACTCCTCAACAGATCTTCCTGCTTGCTTCAAACTCTACATTTTCTTCAGTAGGTCAAGCTCATAATTAACAGGAATGAACTGTCACTTTAATTTATCCACCATCCGATCCTATCTCGTGATTTTCTCCTTTCCCCTTCTATTTCACTCTAACTGAATCTCTTGCCACCATATCTTCACATGACCTTTCAGTCTGGCCTTCACAAATTTGACCCTATCAAGATCCTCAACATCTTCATACTCAAAATATTCCTCACATTCATTGATCCAGTCGATCAATTCTTCTGGGTTAAGATTTCTAGAAAATATAGGAACCTCAATCTTAGGTCTTTTTCCAATCTTAGAAATAGCCCGAAAAAGTCTTTCTTCCTCCTGGTTCACAATTTTGACTTCTCCTTCTTGATATTCTTCTTCACCTTCATCCTCGCTTTCATCTCTGACATTAAGATTAATTCTTCTGTGAATCTCTTCTTGTAATGCTCACACTTGTCTCTGCAGCTCTCTAACCTCAGGTGTCACAGCACCAACTCTTCCGCCACGTTCTTTTCGTGGAGGTATTTTCATGATGCGCATTGAAACCCTAACCACGGTCCTGGTGCAAACTGCCTCACAGTCGGTGATCTATTTACACACTCAAGAACTCCTGCTCTGATACCACTTAATGAAGGGTGCTCCCCTTAATACCACAAACACATAATAGAAATAGAGAAACAACAACAATAGTATGCAAGAACAGAAAATTGGCTTCTTATTATCTCCACAAATGTGGAATTACAAACTTTCAGAATTATAATATGCAAAGTCACATGGGCATTCCCTTACAATATTTTGTAGGACAAAGCCTCTAACTATTACCCAAATCTACTACCCAGAACTATTCTAAACTACCTAAGACAATAATACAGCCTTCCTTATATAGGCAAATTTCCACCGCCTTGGAAGGTTCCAGAGTTTTAGCCAATAAGGCCAAACAAATTTAGAATTATTTTATTTTACATTTTATTACATCACAGTCGGCTCAAGATAATCTTTGAAACCCGAACAAAAATTTTGAAGAAAATTATTTTCTGCCATTTCAGGTGGCCCAACTTTCGAAGACCATAAGTCATCACCAGTTGACCTGATTGGCTATTATAACCCCATTTTGAAAATGCCACAAAGCACTCTATAGGCCTACCCTGCACAAGCACCCATCACGCAAATTTTTCACATCATCCAAGGCCTCTAAAGCTTTCAAAACTGAGTTCAAAGTTTCTGTACCCTGCTGCCAATACCGAAAATCTTCAATATCTTCCAATATACACTTGATCTGGCAATGAAACTTTACTGGCAGACTTATATGACCAAAATGAACCTCCAAGAAATAAATCGGATCATTCTGAGCACATACAAAAATTACCAAAAATAGTAACTTTCCATAAATAGCAGCTCTGCACAAGATAGCCCTTATCGAATACAAAAATAGAAATATTTTTTATTTTTTTGGGTGATGTAAGATTTCTCTTACACCCAGGATGCTCCTGCATTAGACACCTGGGGTAATTTTAGAAGTGACCCTGTCACAAGTCAGGTGTGCAGAGGAAAACCAAGACGGCTAACCTCCTCCTTTGTCAGCCATGATGAATCTTCAACAGGTCATCCTTTCCACTTGACCAGATATTCTTCATATGTCCTATTCCTTGTGCTTCTGCCAATAGGACTATCTAGTATATCTTTGATATTTTTAGTGTCTGAACTAGTTTCCAGAATACTCCACTGTGCTACTGTGATCACATCTTCAACACCTCCTTCATGATACTCTGTCAGATCTGAAATGTTAAACACTGGTGAAATATTTAGCTCAGTAGAAAATTCTACCTCATAAGTATTTCCTGAATCATGTTTCTTCAGTATCCTACATGGTCCAAACTTCTTCATTTTCAGCTTGTTATATGTACCAACTGGAAACTGCTCCTTCCACAAATGAACAATGACTTCATCACCAACCTGAAATCCCTTATACCTCCTTTTCTCATCTTCCTTAGCTTTATACTGTGCGTTCATCTTAGTAATATGCTTCCTCACCTCCCCATGGATGTTCTTCAAGTGTTCTACAAAATCTTCAGCTTCAGCACTACTTATTTCTCCTTTATCTATCTTCCTCAATTCAGATGCATTTCTTGGACTACTTCCATATACAATCTGGAATGGTGATTTACCAGTGCTCCTATTGATAAAATTATTGTATGCAAATTCTGCCTGTGGTAATATCAAATCCCATCCTGTTGGCTTATTTCCAACCAAACATCTCAGCAAATTTTCCAAACTCCTATTCACCACCTCTGTTTGTCCATTAGTCTATAGATGATGTGATGAACTGAACTTCAAATCTATCTTTATCTTCTTCCACAATGTACGCCAGAAATATCCAACAAACTTAGTGTCCTGATCTGAAACTATGGTCTTTGGCAAACCATGAAGTCTCACTACTTCTCTAAAAAATAATTCGGCTATATGAATAGAATCATTAGTCTTTTTATAGGGAATGAAATGTGTCATCTTCAAAAATCTGTCAACTACCACAAAAATTGAATCATGTCCCCGCTGAGTCCTCGGTAAACCAAGAACAAAGTCCATACTGATATCCTCCCAAGGCTTCTCTAGTATAGGTAATGGCTAATACAACCCTGTATTCTTCTTCACTCCTTTCGCCATCTGACATACTCTACAACTCTATACAAACTTCTTCACATCTTGCTACAATTGTGGCCAATAATAATTTTCACCAACCAAAGCAAAGGTTTTAGAGGCCCTGAATGAGGTCAAAAATTTGGGTGACGGGTGTTTGCGTAGGTGAGGCTTGTAGAGCGCTTCGTGGCGTTTCTGAAATGGGGTTATAATAGCTGATCAGGTCAACGGGTGATGAATTATAGCTGAGATGTTTGTCACCATCTCTTCTAACACTAAATTATCAGTGCTTCCATTATCGATAATCACATCACAACATTTACCCTCACACTTGCATCGAGTGCGAAACAGGCTCCTCCTTTGCTTAGGTTCATTCTCACAACTCAACAGGACTCTTCTGTTAATCAATGTTTCTCCTCTTTCAGCATCTTCAGAATTTGATGATCTGGCATCTTCATCTACATGTGCAACTCTGGCATGGCATTCATTTCTCCTGTCTGTTCTGCTTTGGCGCTAAGGACATTCAAATGCCCTATGACCTTCTTCTCCATAGTGAAAACATGTTCCACGGAAGCCACCTCTTCCAGATCCTTGTCCTCTTCCTCTTCCTCTCTGTTCTCTATTATTCTGATCTTGGAAGCGATTGGAATTATTTCCTCGCTGATTCTGATTGCTACTGGCCTCATCCTTCTTTTTCGGATCTTCATTTCGGCCACCATATGACCATCCACCAGATCGTCCACTGCGACCTTTTCCCTTTTGTCTGCTCTCAAACTTCTTGTTTAGCTTTTCTTCTACTTTTAGGAAAAACTGGTATGCCTCTTGAATACTATTTATTCAAACGAGATTCAGCTCCTCCTGAATGCTTGGCCTTAACCCATTAAGGTATCAGGCAACTTTCTCTTTATCAGCTTCTGCATGGCTTGTTCTAATGAGAAGTCGATAGAACTCCTCTGTATACTCCTGAATAGATCTTCCTGCTTGCTTCAAACTCTGCATTTTATTCATTACGTCAAGCTCATAATCAACAGGAATGAACTATCGCTTCAATTTATCCACCATCCAATCCTATCTCATGATTTTTCTCTTTCCCCTTCTATTTCGCTCTAATTGAATCTCTTGCCACCATATCTTCGCATGACCTTTCAGTCTGGCCTTTGCAAATTTGACCCTATCAGGATCCTCAACATCTTCATACTCAAAATATTCCTCACATTCATTGATCCAGTCGATCAATTCTTCTGGGTTAAGATTTCGAGAAAATGTAGGAACCTCAATCTTAGGTCTTTTCCCAATCTTAGAAATGGCCCGAAAAAGTCTTTCTTCCTCCTGGTTCACAATTTTGACTTTTCCTTCTTGATATTCTTCTTTAGCTTCATCTTCGCTTTCATCTCTGACATTAAGATTCATTCCTCTATGAATCTCTTCTTGTAATGCTCGCACTTGTCTTTGCAGCTCTCTAACGTCAGGTGTCACATCACCAGCTCTTCCGCCACGTTTTCTTCGTGGAGGCATTTTCGTGATGCGTGCTGAAACCCTAACCATGATCCTAGTGCAAATAGCCTCACAGTTAGTGATCTGTTTACACACTCAAGAACTCTTGCTCTGATACCACTTGATGAAGAGTGCTCCCCTTAATACCACAAATACATAACAGAAATAGAGAAACAACAACAATAGTATGCAAGAATAGAAAATTGGCTTCCTATTATCTCCACAATTGTGGAATTACAAACTTTCAGAATTACAATATGCAAAGCCATATGGGCATTCCCTTACAATATTTTGTAGGACAAAGCCTCAAACTATTACCTAGATCTACTACCCAGAACTATTCTGAACTACCTAAGACAATAATACAGCCTTCCTTATATAGGCAAATTTCCACCACCTTGGAAGGTTCCAGAGTTTTAGCCAATAAGGCCGACCAAACTTAGAATTATTTTATTTTACATTTTATTAGATCATAGTAGGCTCAAGATAACTTTTGAAACCCGAACAAAAATTTTGAAGAAAATTATTTTCTGCCATTTCAGGTGGCCCAACTTTCGAAGACCATAATTCATCACCCGTTGACCCGATCAGCTATTATAACCCCATTTCAGAAATGCCACGAAGCGCTCTACAAGCCTCACCTACGCAAGCACCCGTCACCCAAATTTTCAAGTGTTGTACAAAATCCTCAGCTTCAGCACTACTTATTTCTCCTTTATCTATCTTCCTCAATTCAGATGCATTTCTTGGACTACTTCCATATACAATCTGGAATGGTGATTTACCAGTGCTCCTATTGACAGAATTATTGTATGCAAATTCCACCTGTGGTAAAATCAAATCCCATCCTGTTGGCTTATCTCCAAGCAAACATCTCAGCAAATTTCTCAAACTCCTATTCACCACCTCTGTCTGTCCATTAGTCTGTGGATGATGTGATGAACTGAACTTCAAATCTATCTTTAATTTCTTCCATAATGTACGCCAAAAATATCCAACAAACTTAGTGTCGCGATCTGAAACTATGGTCTTTGGCAAACCATGAAGTCTCACTACTTCTCTAAAAAATAATTTGGCTATATGAACAGCATCATTAGTCTTCTTGCAGGGAATGAAATGTGTCATCTTCAAAAATTTGTCAACTACCACAAAAATTGAATCATGTAACCGCTGAGTCCTTGGTAAACCAAGAATAAAGTCCATACTAATATCCTCCCAAAGCTTCTTTGGTATAAGTAATAGCTGATACAACCCTGTATTCTACTTCACTCTTTTCCCCTTCTGACATACTCTACAACTCTGTACAAACTTCTTCACATCTTGCTATAATTGTGGCCAATAATAATTCTCACCAACCAAAGCAAGGGTTTATCACGACCAAAATATCTAGCCAATCCTCCACTATGCTTCTCCTTGATGAGATTCTCCCTCATAGAACTTCGTGGAATGCACAACTGACTCCCTCTGAATAGCATATCATCTTGGATGATAAAATCCAGCCATTTCATCCTGTCTAGAGTAACAGGTTCTGTATAAGCTTTCCAAGCTTCACCAAAATCAAGATCCTCTGGATACAAATTCTTGAGTTCCTTGAACCCAACCACTTCAATCTACATTTCTATCAGCAATAGTTACCTTCTGCTAAGAGCATCTGCAACCCTATTAGACTTTCCACTCTTGTGTTTCAAAACAAATGTATAACTCTGCAAAAACTCAACCCATTTCAGATGCCTTTGATTCAATTTTTCTTAAATATTCAAATATTACAAAGCTTGATGATCAGTATACAAAACAAACTCCTTAGGAAGCCGATAGTGCCTCCACTTTTTCAATGCGTGAACTATAGCATAAAACTCCTAATCATAAACAGAATATTTTCTCTTGGCATCATTTAATTTCTCAATGAAATAAGCAACAGGTTTACCTTCTTGGCTCATAACAGCTCCTATTGCAGTACCACTAGCATCACAATCTAGTTGAAACACATTGTTAAAATCTGGAAGGGCTAAAATAGGTTGTTCTGTAACTTTTTGTTTCAACAATTGAAAACTCTTTTCTGCCCCATTAGTCCACTTAAACTCTTTTCTATCCCCTCTCATTGTTTCAGTCAGGGGTCCACAAATACTGCTAAAATTTCTAATAAACTTTCTGTAAAAGCTAGCCAAACCATGAAAAGATCTTACCTCAGTAGCACTCTTTGGAGTAGGCCATTCAAGGATAGCTTGTACCTTCTCTGGGTCTATTTTTAGACCTTCTCCTGAAACTACAAACCTCCAATACACTAACTCTTTCTTCACAAAACTGCACTTCTTCAAATTAATCAGCAATTTCTCTTCTCTCAACTTCTCAAATACCACACGAATATGCATCATATGCTCATCCAATGTCTTACTAAAGATCAAAATATCATCTAGGTAAACAATGACAAACTTACCCAAAAATTCTTTCAGAACCTCGTTCATGAGCCGCATGAAAGTGCTCGGTGCATTGGTTAGCCCAAAGGCATGACTAACCACTCATATAGTCCTTCCTTTGTTTTGAAGGCAGTCTTCCATTCATCTCCTTCTCTGATCTGAATCTGGTGATATCCATTCTTCAGATCTATCTTTGAGAAATACACAGCTCCACTCAAACAATCCATAATATCATCCATTTGTGGCAATGGAAACCTATACTTGATTGTGATCTTGTTTATTCATCTGGAATCTGTACATATCCTCCATTCTCCATTCTTCTTTGGTGCTAATACTGCTAGTACAGCACATGGACTCAGGCTCTCTCAAATCAATCCCTTCTGTAACAACTCATGTACTTGTCTATTCAATTCCTCACTTTCTACTGGTGTCATTCTGTGTGTTGCCTTGTTTGGCAAACTGGCTCCTGGAATCAAATCCATCTGATGACTGATCTTCCTTACTGGTGGTAATCCATCAGGTACATTATCAGATACAATATTCTGAAACTCATTCAACAAATTTGCAACCTCTACAAGTACATCCTCTACTTCTTTACCAACTTTTAGAATTAAAGAAAAATACACATGCTCATGTCTCTTACCATCTAGGAATTTTCTTCCATCAACAAATGTTATTCTTGCATTACCACATACTTTTTCTTCGGTCTCCTTCAATGGCTTTAGCTTATGTCGCACTCCATCCTTTTTCAGGGAATAGGTATTCGCATGACCATCTTGTACAGCACATCTGTCAAACTACCACGATCTACCCAATAACATATGACATGCATCTATAGAGATGATATCGCATAGTACCTCATCTTGGTACCTGCCGATCTTGAACTTTACCAGGCACTGTTCGCTGACCATGACCTTGTGGTCATCGTGCACCCAAGCAATCCAATATGGATGTGGGTGTTTTTGTCTCTTGAGTTTCAAATTTGTCACCATCTCTTCTGACACTAAATTGTCAGTGCTTCCACTATCGATAATCACATCACAATATTTACCCTCACACTTGCATCGAGTGCGAAACAGGCTCCTCCTTTGCTCAGGTTCATTCTCACCACTCAACAAGACTCTTCTGTTAATCAACGTTTCTCCTTTTTCAGCATCTTCAGAATTTGATGATTTGGCATCTTCATCTACATGTGCAACTTTGCCCTGGCCTTCATTTCTCCTATCAGTTCTACCTTGGCACTAAGGACATTCATATGCCCTATGAGCTTCTTCTCCATAGTGAAAACATGTTCCACGAAAGCCACCTCTTCCAGATCCTTGTCCTCTTCCTCTTCCTCTCTGATCTCTATTATTCTGATCTTGGAAGCAATTGGAATTATTTCTTCACTGATTCTGACTGCTACTGGCCTCATCCTTCTTTTTCAGATATTCATTTCGGCCACCATATGACCGTCCACCAAATTGTCCACTGCGACCTTTTTCAATTTTGTCTGCTCTCAAACCTCTTGTTCAGCTTTTCCTCTACTTTTAGGGCAAACTGGTATGCCTCTTCAATATTATTCATTCGAACCAGATTTAGCTCCTCCTGAATGCTTGGCCTTAACCCATTAAGGTATCGAGAAACTTTCTCTTTATCAACTTCTGCATGGCCTGTTCTAATGAGAAGTCGATAGAACTCCTTTGTATACTCCTGAACAGATCTTCCTGCTTGCTTCAAACTCTGCATTTTCTTCAGTAGGTCAAGCTCATAATCAACAGGAATGAACTGTCACTTCAATTTATCCACCATCAGATCCCATCTCAGGATTTTCTCCTTTCCCCTTCTATTTCGCTCTAACTGAATCTCTTGCCACCATATCTTCGCATGACCTTTCAGTCTGGCCTTCACAAATTTGACCCTATCAGGATCCTCAACATCTTTATACTCAAAATATTCCTAACATTCATTGATCCAGTCGATCAATTCTTCTGGGTTAAGATTTCCAAAAAATGTAGGAACCTCAATCTTAGGTCTTTTCCCAATCTTAGAAATGGCCCGAAAAAGTCTTTTTTCCTCTTGGTTCACAATTTTGACTTCTTCTTGTTATTCTTCTTCAGCTTCATCCTCGCTTTCATCTTTGACATTAAGATTCATTCCTCTACGAATCTATTCTTGTAATGCTCACACTTGTCTCTGCAGCTCTCTAACCTCAGGTGTCACAACACCAGCTCTTCTGCCACGTTCTCTTCATAGAGGCATTTTTGCTATGCGCGCTGAAACCCTAACCACGGTCCTGGTGAAAACTGCCTCATAGTCGGTGATCTATTTACACACTCAAGAACTCCTGCTCTGATACCACTTGATGAAGGGTGCTCTCCTTAATACCACAAACACATAACAGACATAGAGAAACAACAACAATAGTATGCAAGAATAGAAAATTGGCTTCTTATTATCTCCACAAATGTGGAATTACAAACTTTTAGAATTACAATATGCAAAGCCACATGGGCATTCCCTTACAATATTTTGTAGGACAAAGCCTCGAACTATTACTCAGATCTACTACCCAGAACTATTCTGAACTACCTAAGACAATAATACAACCTTCCTTATATAGGCAAATTTCCACCGCCTTGGAAGGTTCCAGAGTTTTAGCCAATAAGGCCGACCAAACTTAGAATTATTTTATTTTACATTTTATTACATCATAGTCGGCTCAAGATAACCTTTGAAACTCGAACATAAATTTTGAAGAAAATTATTTTTCGCCATTTCAGGTGGCCCAACTTCCGAAGACCATAAGTCATCACCAGTTGACCTGATCGGCTATTATAACCCCATTTTAGAAACGCCACGAAGCTCTCTACAGGCCTAAATTGTGCAAGCGCCTATCACCGAAATTTTTGACCTCATCCGGGGCCTCTAAAGCCTTCAAAACTGAGTTCAAAGTTTCTGTACCCTGCTGCCAATACGGAAAATCTTCAATATCTTCCAATATACACTTGATCTGGCAATGAAACTTTACTAACAGACTTATATGACCAAAATGAACCTCCAAAAAAGAAATCAGATCATTCTGAGCACATACAAAAATTACCAAAAATGGTAACTTTCCATAAATAGCAGCTCTGCACAAGATAGCCCTTATTGAATACAAAAATAGAAATATTTTTTATTTTTTTGGGTGATGCAAGATTGCTCTTACACCTAGGATGCTCCTGCATCACTAAGAATGCAAGCTACTATGAAAAGTGGTTTACTTGCAAGGTCACAAAGCTTTTAGACTCTAATATTCATCATTAAGCGTTATTGGTAGTGTCGCAAGATCATACAACACACACTAGTATGACTATGTGAATCTGAATATGATCTATATCAAATAGATATGTGGGAATCCCACCTAAGCATCAAAGACATATAGGTCAAGATGACTAGTGCAGTGAGATTGGCTAAGTTTAATATAGCAAGATTATACTCGGATCGAGACACAAGGAAATTCAAGATGGCTAGAAGTATGCACTTGCAAAAATAGTCAAGGATAATACCTTGTAGCCCCTAATGTCAAGTGGATCAAGCATAAATGCTAATGACAATTAGGACCAAAAAAATATACCCACAAGTAGTAAAAGCAATAAAACATGTCCTCATGCCCCCAGTCTTCTAGCTCAACATCATTGAAAACTATTAGGGAGTTAACACTCATAAAAAAAATCATCATAGACAACACAAAAAAAAATAAAGTCAAACAAGTCTCAGTGAGTCAAGTGTTTAAGTGCATGTGTGTAGGTCATAAAGTCAAACTTTGAGTATCACATTTTCCAGTGAGAGAATATTATATCATGCTAGACTGTGGGTAAGTCATCTAATAAGTGTTGAGAAACACTTGATACTAGGATAGTGTTGAAAAACACTGTTTGGAGTGGTGTTGAAAAACACCATTTGCAAGATATCCTAAAGACCAACGCATCCTAGAGACCAAAGAAAACATAATTATGCCCCCTAAACAAAGATAAAGACCAATTTCAAACCAAGGCAACAAGGTCAAGCCATGATGGAGAAAGGCTGAGTATCAAGGATGCATGCTAAGAACTAGGGGTGCAAAGGCCTCAAGTAGCACCTATTTCCAAGTTTTCACCACTAGGAGATTTTTTCATTTTTTTAATTTTTTTGTATTTTTGCTACCAAGGTGCATATTTCCAAGTTTTCACTAAGGCACTTTTTCTAATTTTTTGAATTTTTTGCATTTTTTGACTTTTTTTGGTATTTTTTCAAGACTTTATATGCTTTTTAAGATTTCTTCAGCATCATATATGAATTTTTTTGAAATTTTTTTTAGGATCAATAAGTATGTACAAAAGATGCCCCCAGGCAGAATAGGCATCTTGGATAGAACTTCTTGAAGTGTAAAACATTGATAGGTTTAGGGAGTTGTTCCCCCTCTAGATTAGACAGTAAATAAGCACCTGTACCAAAAGTAGCAGCAATGATGTATGGTCCAAGCCAATTAGGTTTGAATTTCCCCTTTTGCTCTTTATGTTGTTGGTTCTTAGGGTTTTCTTGTAGGACAAGATCTCCCACTTGAAATTCTCTAGGGCTAACCTTCTTATTGAATGCTTTGGACATACGCTTTTGGTAGACTCTTATGTGATCAAAGGATGCTTTACACTTTTCATCTAGAAGTTCTAGTTCTTGTAGCCTCATGGCGTGGTAGTCTTCATTTGTCACTAAACCTTTAAGGGAAACTCTAAGTGAAGGAATCTCCACCTCTAGAGGTAACACTATTTCAGCACCATAAGTGAGGGAAAAAAGATTAGCCCTTGTTGGAGTACGAATACTCATTCTGTAGGCCCACAAGGCCAGATTTATCTGTAGATGTCAATCTCTACCATTCTTGTGAACTGTTCTATGGAAGATTTTGAGAATGGTCTTATTCGAAGCCTCTGCTTATGGGAAGTAAATGGAGGACCAATGCTATTTTATCTTGAGTTTCTTGCAGAGATGTTTAAGGTCCTTATTTTGAAACTGACCTCTATTGTTAGTGATTATTTTAGAAGGTACACCATACCGATAGATGCTATGATTCAAAATAAACAAAGAAACTATCTTGCCCGAGGCAATAGAAAGTAGGACAGCTTCTACCCATTTGGTAAAGTAATCAGTAGTAGTGATAATAAATTTGTGTCCACCTAATGAGTTGGGATGAATCTACCCAATGAGGTCAAAGGCCCAGCGCTGAAATGGCCAATGAGAAATAGAAGGAATAAGCTCCCTGCCTGGAGCATGTATCAGGTTACCGTGTTTTTGACACTTTTTACAAGATTTAGCAAAAGCTACTGCATCTGTGTGCATGGTAGGCTAATAGTACCCTACTCTAAGCAACCTTCGGGCCATGGTGAGACCATTAGAATGTCCTCCACCAATGCCCTCATGAATGTCAACTAATGCTTGGTTGGACTCATCCTTTTCTAAACACCTAAGAAGTGTCCCATCTAAACCCCTCCTATATAGATCACCAGAGATAAGGGTGTGGTGAGAGGCATTTCAGATTAGGTTTCTTCGTTCAGAATGATTGACGGTTTTGGGGATAGTACCATCATGAAGGTATGAGTAAATGGCACCATAGAGGGATGACTCATGACCAATAAGGGTACAAAAAACTTGGCTTTCTTGGGAGTCATAGATAGGGTAGCGTAGCTCTTCCACCAGGAATTTGAATCATGTTGTTCTAGCTGAAGAAGTGAAGCCAATGTAGCCATAGCATCAACTAGTTTGTTCTCTACTCTAGGGATTTTTTTAAATGTAACAAAGGTGAAATATCGTCGCAATGAATCAATCATTTTTTTGTAGGGTACCAATTTTTCATCTTTTGTTTGGTATTCTTCATTAACTTGGTTGACTATTAATTGTGAATCCCCATAAATATGCAGTTATGTGATTCTCCACTCTATAGCCATTTTTAACCCATTTGTCAAGGCCTCATAGTCAACAATGTTATTTGTGCATGAGAACAATAGTTTGTAGGATTTAGGAATTGTGTACCCATGAGGAGAAACAAATAACACTCCTGCACCTGAACCATTTTTCATGAAAAAGCCATCAAAGAACATCTTCCATGTTCTTGCAGTCATGTACATAATGTGCTCATATGGAAATTCAACTTGAATTGGTGCTTTGTCTCGAATTGGAAAATCAACCAATTGATTTGTAATGGCTTGTCCTTTTATAGCCTTACGCTCAACATACTCTATGTCAAATTATGATAAGATCATCATCCACTTAGCAAGTCTACCTATGAGAGTAGCCTTACCAAGCAAATACTTGAGAGGATCAATTTTTGCAATGAGGTGTATTGTATGCACAAGCATGTAATGTCATAAATTTTGGGAAGCGAACACCACCTCTAGGCAAGATTTTTCAATACTAGTGTACCTGACCTCATATGACACAAGAGTACGGCTGATGTAATAGATAACTCTTTCTTTTCCAATATCATCAAGCTGAGCCAATAATGCCCCTAGGGAAGAATTTGTTGCTGACATATACAATATGAGTGGTTTTCTAAGGATAGGAGGCATCAAGATTGGAGGATTGGCCAAGTATTGCTTGATTTGGTTCATGCTTTTCTAAAAATATTCATTCTAGACTCATTTAACCCCTTTGTGTAATGTCTTATTAAAGGGTTGAGCTCTATCAGCGAGTTGTGAAATAAGCCTCCTTATAGATTGTGAGCACAAAAAATGTACACACTAAATAGTGCACTTCTCTAAGTCATTACTTCCAAGGGAATCCATGAATGGGAAACCTTGAGAAAGTGACGTAGAGCTCCTTAGGCATGGAGTCATAAGGATGTTGATGGTGGTCTCAGCTAGAGCTATTGAAGCATGCAACCTTGCTAGTAAACCACACAATGGGAGATTCAGTGAGACAAGGGAAATAATTCCAATATTCTCAAGAATCAATGAGAATGCAATGCAATGTAAGCTATGCTATGAATGAAGATGCAAGCTAAGCTATGAAAGGAAAGTATTACAAACCCTTTCTAATTAAGCTATGTGAGCTAATCTAGAGCATAAAGGAAACTAAGCTAAATGCCATGAAAGCTATGATGCAAGAAATAAACTAGAATGTAAAAAATGATCTCCAAAAGATCCAAAGTCTCCAAGAAATCCTACAGCATAATATTAGCATAAAAAGTTGGGGATCAAAAATGAGAAAAGAGCTCTCCTTTTAAAGGAATTGAAAAGGAATGGACCATGAAGATTAAGAGGAAAAATATTTAATCAAGGGTGGAGCATCAAAGAGGAGCAATCCATATGCACAAATATCCTCCAATGAGAAAATAAGAGTTGACTTTTGTGTCCATATGAGACAAAAAAATGCTTGTCTTCTTTTTTATAAAATAAGAATAATGCTTTATTTGTGCAACTTAGGATAAGAGGAAAGTGGGGGCTTTTTATTTAATAAAAAGGGAGGAAATTATTTTTAATTAAATAAAGACTTAGGATAAAATGGTTAGCCCAAGGAAAATAATAAAAAATGATAGAATTAGGGTTTGATCAAGGAAATTGATATAATTAGAAAATGCTAATTTTTGAAAATCTTGATTTAGGGATTTGATAAATTGATGAATGGGGGCCCAAAGTCTAGGCGACCATTTTAGGGTGCATACAATTTCAACCTCACCAAATACAAACTCTAACAAACCATTCACTCGATCTGTCTATTCCTAAATGCTCATATTTTGGCAAATGAATCTATTAAAGAATCTTTATTCTCCATATTATGGGATTATCGGGACAGCTCAAAATAGCTGCAATCATCTAAACAGGTGTACCTACTATTGAAAGTAAAATTGCAGACTAAAATCATTAAAATAGAAATAAAGGATAAAAGATTAAGAAAACACAAACACAGACATAGATTATAGTGGTTCATCTAGCTATTCTGGATTACATTCACTTTACAAGAAGGACATATCTCTCTTATTAAAAATACAGTCTGTTACAATGAACTAGCAACTTTGCACATGACAAGGAATCTAACGATTATAGATGATGGAAGATTAGCCTTCACAACTATCTGTAGAGCCATTACATTGTAGAACCATTACAATCTATCACTTGAATTCCAATCAATGCTATGAGGTGAGTTGCTCAGAGATATCCCCCACTTGGTGCTTATGGCTATGTCATCACAATGCCGAGAGAAGTCCTATAAAATTCAAATTTCTCTTGTGGTACAACCTTGGTGAATGCATCATCCACATTGACCTTTGTATCAATCTTCTCTAACTGTAGTCTTCCCTCTTCAAGAGCATGACGAATGAAGTGAAATCTGGTTTCAATATGCTTTGTGTGACTATGGAAAGCTGAATTTTTGGCCAAATGAATGGTGCTGTTGCTATTAGAGAATAAAGTAAATGTGGATTGTTTAAATCCCAACTCTCCAAACAATCATTGTAACCATATCATCTCTTTAGCTCCCTTAGCAAGAGCAATGTATTTAGCCTCAGTGGACGAAAGAACAACCACTTGTTGATTCCAAGAAGTCCAGCTAATTGTTGCCCCGGTAAAAGTAAATACATAGCCTGTTGTTGACCTCCTTGTATCTAAATCTCCAGCCATATTACAATCAGCATATCGGCAATTATAAAGGGCCTTACTGTTAAAACATAAAACATGAGAGGAAGTGCCTCTCAAATACCAAAGATTCCATTGAACTGCTCACCAGTAAGTTTTACCTCCAGATTACTCATAAAACCACTCACAACTCCCACTGCATGAGCAATATTTAGACGTGTGCTAACCATGGCATACATTAAACTCCCAACTGCTGAAGAATAAGGAATACCAACCATATCATATTTTTCTTCCTAAGTAGGACACATTTTTTAAGACAATCAGAAATGATCAACCAATGGAGTGGCAACTGATTTTCCATTTGTCATATTAAATTTCTCTAAAACTTTGAGGATGTACTTTTCTTGAGATACCTTAATTTCTCTCTTATGTTTATCTCAAATTATATCCATCCCAAGAATCCTCTTTGCTTCTCCTAAATCTTTCATGGAAAAATAAAGAGAAAAATGTGTCTTCAACTCATGCATGACTCTCATACTATTACCAGTAGTCAACATATCATCAACATACAATAGCAAGATCACAAACTCACCAGTCAGAAGCCTTTTGAAGTAGACACATGGGTCTGATTCGTAGTGAGTAAAACTTTGTTGAGTCATGAAATTATCAAACTTTAAATAACATTGACGCAGGGCTTGCTTCAACCCATAGAGGCTCCTCTTTAACCTGCAAAATAAATGTTCCTGCCCTTGTTTTAGAAAGCCTTCTGGCTGTTCCATATATAACTCTTCAACAATGTCCAAATGTAAAAATGTTGTTTTGACATCAAGTTACTCAAGCTCAAGGTCCCATGCTACTACCATGCCAAGTACCAAATGAATGGTCTACATTTTAACCACTAGAGAAAAATTCTCATTGAAGTCCACACCCTTCTGTTGAGTGAATCCCTTCACTATCAGTCTGGCCCTATATCTCTGTCGACCTCCATCTTCCTCTTTTATGCGATATACCTATTTATTTTTCAAAGCTTTACAGTTTGGCGGAAGAGGAACCAAATCCCAAGTCTGATTCATGTGTAAATAATCCATTTCATCTTTCATTGCATCCATCCAGAACATAGAATTGACATCAGTACATGCTTGCTTGAAGTTTTGTGGTTCTGCCTAATCAGAACACAAAGAAAATAACAACTCATAATCATCAAATTTCCTTGGACACTTCCTCTCTCTGGTTGACCTCTATAGAGTAATATTTTGATCAATTTTGGGAGTTTGAAGAGGACCACCAGCCTCTATGTTTTGAATACCATGTATCTGACTGACATGTGGTTGATCTGGTAATCTGAATGCCATAGGAGGCTGACTGCAGGGGCGAAGGACTATGGAATTTGGACCCAATTCCATGCTGTGAAAATTTTGTGTCATGTATGGTGGATCATGGTCCATACGTGACTGGATAAAGCGCGGGGAGGAAGCAGCAAGAGGCACGAGCTTCTCTCTCTCTTCCTACAGCTATTCTCCATCTTCCCTTGGCTGAGAGTCCTCCGTAGTGGAGTTGTGGGGATGCTGTGTGGGGGATTCATCATCCCATGTAGCAGTGTTTGGTGTGGGGAGAGGCAACGTGGAGGAATGTTGCAGGGGTAGCATGTGGAACAAAGTAGACTCCTGATGCAGGAGCATCTTGGGTGGAAGAGCAATCTTGCATCACCCAAAAATATTTATGTTTGCTTTTAAATAAGGGCTATTTTGTCCAGAGCTACAATTTATAGAAACTTACTATTTTTAGTAAGTTGGTCATATGATCTCAGAATGTTCTGATTTCACATGTGGAGGTTCATTTATGATCATATCAGCCTGCTAGTAAATTTTCATTGCTGGATCAAGTCTAGTCTTGAAGATATTGAAAATTTTTGGTATTGAAAATAGGGTACAAAAACTTTGAACTCAATTTTGAAGGCTTTAGAGACCTTGGATGAGGTCAAAACTTTGGCTAAATGAAGCTTGCTTATCTTAAAGATTGTAGAGCTCTTCATGCCCTTTCTGAAATGGTGTCATAATAGTCAATCGGGTCAATGGGTGATGACTTATGGTCTCGAGAAGTTAGGCCACCTGAAATGTCAAAAAATAATTTTTCTTCAAAATTTTTGTTTGGATTTCAAAAGTTGTTTTGAGCTAACTATGATGTAATAAAATGAAAAATAACATAATTCTAAGTTTGGTTGGCCTTATTGGCTAAAATTCTGGAACCTTCCCAGGTGGTGGAAATTTGTCTATATACGAAAGGCTGCAGTGTTGTCTTAGGCAATTCGGGACAGTTCTGGGTAGTAGATCTGGGTAATAATTTGAGGCTTTGTCCTATAGAATATTGGAAGGGGAATGCCTATGTCGCTTTGCATATTGTAATTATGAAAATTTGTAATTCCACATTTGTGGAGATAATAAGAAGCCCATTTGTTGTTCTTGCAAATTGTTGTTATTTCTCTATTTATGTTATGTGTTTGTGGTATTAAAGGGAGCACCCTTCATCAAGTGGTATCAGAGTGGGAGTTCTTGAGTGTGTAAACAGATCACCAACTGTGAGGTAGTTTGCACCAAGACCGTGGTTAGAGTTTCAGTAAGCAGCGCAAAAATGTCTCCACAAAGGGAACGTGGTGGAAGAGCTGGTGGTGTGACACTTGAGGTTAGAGCACTGCAGAGACAAGTGCGAGCATTGCAAGAAGAGATTCACAGAGGAATGAATCTTAATGTCAAAGACAAAAGTGAGGATGAAGCTGAAGAAGAAGGAAATTCTGAACAAGGAGAAGGTGAAATTATGAACCAAGAGGAAGAAAGGATTTTTTGAGTCATTTTCAAGATCGGGAAAAGACCTAAGATTGAGGTTCCTACATTTTCAAGAAATCTTAACCCGGAGGAGTTGATCGACTGGATCAATGAACTGGAAGAATATTTTGAGTATGAAGACGTCGAGGATCCTGATTGGGTCAAGTTTGCAAAGGCCAAACTGAATGCAAAAATCTAGTGGCAGGAGATTCAATTGGAGCGAAATAGAAGAGGAAAGGATAAAATCACAAGATGGGATCAAATGGTGGATAAATTGAAGCAACAGTTCATTCCTAATGATTATGAGCTTGACCTACTGAAGAAAATGCAAAGTTTGAAGTAAGCAGGAAGATTTGTTGAGGAGTGTACATAGGAGTTCTATTGAATCCTCATAAAAATAGGCCATGCGGAAGCTGATAAGAAAAAAGTTTTCCGTTACCTTAATGGGTTGAGGTCAAGCATTTAGGAGGAGTTGAATCTAGTTCGAATGAATAGTATTGAAGAGGCATACCAATTTGCCTTAAAAGTAGAGGAAAAGCTGAATAAGAAGTTTGAGAGAAGACAAAATAGAAGAGATCACAGTGGATGATTTGGTGGAGGCCAAAATGAAGATTTGAAAAAGAAGGATGAGGCTAGTAGCAGTCAAAATCAGAGAGGAAACAATTCCAATCATTTCCATAATCAAAATAATAGAGATCAGAGAAGAAGAGGAAGAGGACAAGGATTTGGAAGAGGAGGCTTTCATGGAACATGTTTTCATTGTGGAGAAGAAGGTCATAGGGTATTTGAATGTACTCAACGGCAAGGAAGGATAGATAGGAGGAATGAAGGCCAGGCCAGAGTTGCACATGTAGATGAGGATGTCAGATCGTCAAATTCTAAAGATACTGAAAGAGGAGAAATAGGCTAGAGTTGTAGATGTAGATGAGGATGTCAAATCATCAAATTCTAAAGATACTGAAAGAGGAGAAACACTAATTAATAGAAGAGTCCTACAGAGTGGTGAAAATGAACCTGAGCAAAGGAGGATTCTATTTCGCACCAAGTGCAAGTGTGAAGGTAAATGTTGTGATGTGATTATTGATAGTGGAAGAACTGACAATTTGGTGTCAGAAGATATGGTGACAAAGTTGAAGCTCAAGAGATAGAAACACCCACATCCATATCAGATTGCCTAGGTACAGGATGACCACAAGGTCATGGTCAGTGAACAGTGCCTAGTAAAGTTCAAGATTGGTAGGTACCATGATGAAGTACTATGTGATATCATACCTATGGATGCATGTCATATGTTATTAGGTAGACCTTGGCAGTTTGACAGGTGTCTTGTACATGATGGTCATGTGAATACCTATTCCCTGAAAAAGGATGGAGTGCGACATAAGCTAAAGCCATTGAAGGACACAAAAGAAAATGTATGTGGTAATGCAAGAATAAATTTTGTTGATGGAAGAAAATTTTTAGATGGTATGAGACATGAGCATGTGTGTTTTGCTTTAATTCCAAAAGCTGGTAAAAAGTAAGTAGAGGATGTACTTGTAGAAGTTGTACATTTGTTGAATGAGTTTCAAAATATTGTATCTGATAAAGTACCTGATTGATTACCACCGGTAAGGAAGATAAATCATCAGATAGATTTGATTCCAGAAGCTAGTTTGCCAAATAAGGCAGCACAAAGAATGACACCAGCAAAAAGTGAAGAGTTCAATTGACAAGTACATGAGTTGTTATAGAAGGGGTTGATTCAGGAGAGCCTGAATCCATGTGCTATACCATAAGTATTAGCACCAAAGAAGAATGGAGAATGGAGGATGTGTATAGATTCCAAAGCAATAAACAAGATCACAATCAAGTATAGGTTTCCATTGCCATGAATGGATGATATTATGGACTATTTGAGTGGAGCTGTGTATTTTTCAAAGATAGATCTAAAGAGTAGATATCACTAGATTTAGATCAGAGAAGGGGATGAATGGAAGACTACCTTCATGACAAAGGAAGGACTGTATGAGTGGTTAGTCATGCCTTTTGGGATAACCAATGCACCGAGCACTTTCATGTAGCTCATGAATGAGGTTCTGAAAGAATTTCTGAGTAAGTTTGTCATTTTTTACCTTGATGATATTTTGATCTTTAGTAAGACATTGGAGGAGCATATGATGCATATTCGTATGGTGTTTGAGAAGTTAAGAGAAGAATGTTATGTATGTGGAGCCTAATCAAACTTTTCACGAGGTCAAGGGGCAGAGCCCCTTGCGGGGTCCTGGGGTAGCACCCCAAGTGGGGTCAAGGGGCAGAGCCCCTGATGGGGTCAAGGGGTAGTGCCCCAGGGCTGGGTCGAGGGGCAACGCCAAGAATGACTTAATAATATTGTAAAGTGTCGGCCATCTATTTTCTATTAGTCAGAGTATTTTTTCCCTAATTTCATTATGTCAAAAATACTTGTAAAAGGGCTTAGGGTTTTGAGATTCATTGTAGAGAGATTATTGTAGCTTCTTGTGGCAGTATTGAGTTGCAGGTTTCAGATTGTAATCGCTGGATAATAATAAAGATATTGGACTCGTTGTTGGTGGACATAGCCCAGGGATTGGGTGAACCACGTTAAATTCTATGTTATTGTGTTCTCTCTTGTTTGTTAATATTTGCATTTTCTGCTTATTATCCTAACAAAGAAAAATTGTTGATAAATTTGAAGAAGTGCAATTTTGTGAAGGAGTTAGTGTATCTGGGATTTGTAGTTTCAAGAAGGTTTGAAAATGGACCTAGAGAAAGTGCAGGCTATTCTTGAATGGTCTACTCCAAGGAGTGATACTAAGGTAAGATCTTTTCATGGTTTGGCTAGCTTTTACAGAAAGTTTATCAAAAATTTTAACAATATTTGTGGACCCTTGACTGAAACAATGAGAGGGGATAGAAAAGAGTTTAAGTGGACTAAAGGGGCAGATAAGAGTTTTAAATTGTTGAAACAAAAAGTTAAAGAACAACCTATTTTAGCACTTCCAGATTTTAATAAGGTGTTTCAAGTAGACTGTGATGCTAGTGGTTTTGCAATAGGAGCTATTATGAGCCAAGAAGGTAAACCTATTGCCTATTTCAGTGAGAAGTTAAATGATGTCAAAACAAAATATTATGTTTATGATCAAGAGTTTTATGCTAGTTCAAACATTGAAGAAGTGGAGACACTATCTGCTTCCTAAAGTGTTTGTTTTGTATACTGATCATCAAGCTTTGCAATATTTGAATAGTTAAGGAAAGTTGAATCAAAGGCATTTGAAATAGGTTGAGTTTTTGTAGAGTTATACATTTATTTTGAAACACAAGAGTGGAAACTCTAACAAGGTTGCAAATGCACTTAGCATAAGGCAACTATCACTGACAGAGATGTAGATTGAGGCGGTTGGATTCAAGGAACTCAAGAATTTGTATCTAGAGGATCCTAATTTTGGTGAAGTTTGGAAATCTTGTAAAGAACCTATTACTCTAGATAGAATGAAGTGGCTAGATTTCATCATTCAATATGATATTCTATTCAGAGGGAGTAAGTTGTGCATTCCATGAAGTTCTATGAGGGAGAATCTCATCAAGGAGAAACATATCAGAGGATTGACTAGACATTTTGGTCATGATAAAACCCTTGCTTTGGTTAGTGACAATTATTATTGTCCATAGTTGTAGCAAGATGTCAAGAAGTTTGTACAGATTTATAGAGTATGTCAGATGGCGAAAGGAGTGAAGCAGAATACAAGGTTGTATCAACCATTTCCTATACCAAAGAAACCATGGGAGGATATCAGTGTGGACTTTATTCTTGGTTTACCAAGGACTCAACGGGGACATGATTCAATTTTTGTGGTAGTTGATAGATTTTCAAAGATGACACATTTCATTCCCTGTAAGAAGACTAATGATGTGGTTCATATGGTAGAATTGTTTTTCAAAGAAGTGGCGAGACTACATGGTTTTCCAAAGAGTATAGTTTCAGATTGGGACACTAAGTTCATTGGATATTTTTGGTGCACATTGTGGAAGAATTTTTAGACAGATTTAAAGTTTAGATCATCACATCATCCACAGATTGATGGACAGAAAGAGGTGGTGAATAGGAGTTTGAGAAATTTGCTGAGATGTTTGGTTGGAGATAAACCAACAAGATGGGTTTTGATTTTACCATAGGCAGATTTTGCATACAATAATTCATTCAGTAGGAGCACTGGTAAATCACCATTCCAGATTGTATATGGAAGTAGTCCCAGAAATGCTTCAGAGTTGAGGAAGATAGATAAAGGAGAGATAAGTAGTGTTGAAGCTGAGGATTTTGCAGAACACTTGAAGAACATCTATGAGGAGGTGAGGAAGCACATTAGCAAGATGAATGCACAGTATAAGGCTAAGGTAGATGAGAAAATGAGGTATAAAGAATTTTAGGTTGGAGATGAAGTCATGGTTCATTTGCGGAAGGAGAGATTTCTGGTTGGTACATATAACAAGTTGAAAATGAAGAAGTTTGGGCCATGTAAGATACTGAAGAAGCATGATTCAGGAAATGCCTATGAGGTAGAATTGCCTATTGAGCTGAATATTTCACTAGTGTTTAACATTTTAAATTTGATAGAGTATCATGAAGGAGGTGTTGAAGATGAGATCACCATAGCACAGTGGAGTATTCCAGCAACTATTTCAAGTACCAAGGAGATTGAGGACATACTGGATAGTCGTGTTGGCAGAAGCACAAGGAACAGGACATATGAAGAATATCTGGTCAAATGGAAAGGATGACCTGTTGAAGATTCATCATGGCTGACAAGGGAGGAGGTTGACTGCCTTGGTTTTCCTCTTCACACCTGAGTCATGACAGGGTCACTTCTCAAATTACCCTCGATGTCTGATGTAGGAGCATCCTGGGTGTAAGTAATTTTTCATCACCCAAAAATATTTTTGTTTGCTTTTCAATAAGAGCTATCTTGTGCAGAGCTGTTATTTATAGAAACTTACTATTATTAGTAAGTTGGTCATATGATCTTAGAATATTTTGATTTCACAGGTGGAGGTTCATTTTGGTCATACCAGCCTGCCAATAAAGTTTCATTGTTGGATCAAGTCTAGTCTTGAAGATATTGAAAATTTTCGATATTGAAAATAGGGTACAAAAACTTTGAACTCAATTTTGAAGGCTTTAGAGGCCCTCAATGACGTCAAAACTTTGACTAAATGACGCTTTCTTAATTTAAATGTTGTAGAGCACTTCATGCCCTTTCTGAAATTGGGTCATAATAGTTAATCGGGTCAACAGGTGATGACTTATGGTCTCAGAAAGTTGGGCCACCTGAAATGGCAAAAAAAAAAATTTCTTCAAAATTTCTGTTTGGGTTTCAAATTTTTTTTTGAGTTGACTATGATGTAATAAAATGAAAAATAACATAATTCTAAGTTTGGTTGGCCTTATTGGCTAAAATTATGGAACCTTCCCAAGCGGTGGAAAATTGCCTATATAAGGAAGGCTGTAGTGTTGTCTTAGGTAGTTTGGGACAGTTTTGGGTAGTAGATCTGGGTAATAATTCGAGGCTTTTTCCTAAAGAATATTTTAAGGGGAATGCCCATGTGGCTTTGCATATTGTAAATCTAAAAATTTGTAATTCCACATTTGTGGAGATAATAAGAAGTCCATTTGTTGTTCTTGCAAATTGTTGTTGTTTCTCTATTTCTGTTATGTGTTTGTGGTATTAAGGGGAGCACCGTTCATCAACTCCCCTGTGGTAGAGGGATTTGGTCCTGTGGTAGCTCTAATAGACAGTGGTGACTATCCTGCCCGCGTGGGAATTAGAATGGGTTGTGGATAGTTTGTGAAAAGTGGTAGCATGGAGACAATGGTAGGTTGCATGGACAGTTGAATTGGTATGGGAGTAGAGAGCGAGGAGGAGGTTACATTTCCTGGGGGTTAATAGCAATTGAGGGATGGAAAGTAACATGGGAAGATCTCTGTACATGACTTCCATTATTTAGCAAATCAATTTTAAGGAAATCATCAGAAGTGGAATTTTGAGTTTGCAAACCTGAGAAAGATTTCTCATTAAATACAACATCGCGACTATGAATAACTTTATGAGTGACCGGATCCCACAATTGAAAGCCAGACTGATCTTCACTGTACCCCAAAAATATGCATCTCTTGGATTTAAAATCCAATTTCGTTCTCTGCTCTTTATTAATGTGAGTATATGCATCGCATCCAAAAATAGGCAAATGAGAAAATTAAATTCTCTTACGAGCCCACCTCTCTTTCGGAATATCAAAATCTAGATGTGACGAAGGAGCAGGGTTTATTAAATAAACTATTGTATTACATGCCTCCGCCCAAAATTCCTTCCCCAAACCAACATTAGACAACATACACTGAGCTCTCTCCAAAATAGTTCGATTCAATCTTTCAGCTACACCATTTTCTTGAGGTGTATAAGGAACTATTTTAATCTTCCCAATACCATGATCTGCACAAAATTGGTCAAACTTCAAATAGCAATACTCACCACCATTGTCTGTTAGTAAAGATTTTATCTTTCTTCCAATCTAATTTTCCACCATTTCCTTAAAGCTTTTAAATTTTAAAAATACTTTTGATTTCTTATTTAGCATGTAAACCTAAACTTTGCGAGTGCAATCATCAAGAAATGTGACAAAATAATGAGCACCACCAATAGAAGTTACCTCTGTAGGACTGAAAACATCAGAGTGAATGAGCTCTAATGGGGATGATTTCTTCTCATGACTCATCCTTATGAAGCTGGTGCGATTTTGCTTGCCATAAAGGCAATGCTCACACAATTCCAAATCAACCGATTTGAGACCCAGAAGTTGGTCTCTTCGAAGCATGACTAGATATATTTTTCTCATATGACTGAGCCTCTTATGCCAAAGTTTGGCATTGTTATCCCCAACCGCCATGGCTGCTCCCACTTCACCATTACACTCTAATGTGTATAAACTTCCAGTTTTCTACCCTTTCACTAAAATTAATTGACCTTTGGACACTTTCCAAGAAGCTATATCAAAGCTAACATTGCAACCTTGTGTATATAACTGACTAACTGAAATCAAATTACGCTTAAGTGTAGGAACATGCCTAACATCTTTTAAAATCCATTTGCTTCCATTTTTTAGTGACAATAAAATATCCCCTTTTCTTACAATATCACATTCTTTATTATCCCCAAGAAAAACTTTACCAAACATACCTTCGTGGTAATTTGTGAAAGCACTCCAACATGGAGTTGCATGAAATGAGGCACTGGAATCGAGAACCCACGAACTTGAATCTATGTCACTGACTGCAAGTACCAAGGCTCCATCCATTGTAGCATTAATGCCATCATTGATAACTTTGTTTTGAGTCTTTTTATAATTCCAACATTGCTTCTTTGTGTGCCCAAATTTTCCACAAAACTAGCATGTGCCATTTCTTCCTCTCGATTTCGAGTGATGACTCGATCTACCTCTTCCATTGTTATTATTGTTTCTTCCTCTCCCATGACTTCTACCTCTATTGCTTGTGCTCACATCTGGTAGAGCATCACCGGAAGAGGGTTCTCGATGCTTCCTTCTCATGTCTTCACTAAGTAGTGTGGCTACAACTTCATCAAATTTCAGTTTGCTCTTGGCTACAATGGAAGTGCTCATAGCCATTACAACTCCTTCCTAGTTGTTCAAAAGGGAGCATAATAGTAATATTGCCTTTATTTATTTATCTAATGAGATACCAACTGAAATCAACTGAGCAACTAAAGTATTGAACTCATTGAGATGATTCAAAAGCACTCCTCCTTCTTTCATTTTTAGATTATATAATTTCTTGATGATAAATACTTTGTTCAATGCTGAAGCTATCTCATATAATGAAGATAACTTATCCCACATCTCTTTCATGGTCTTCTCTGTCAAAACATTGAAGAGCACATTGCTTGATAGAGATAAGAAAATCATTGCCTTTTCTTTCTGATCGATGTTCTCCCAATCTTCATCTGATATTGAACCCTTTCCCTTCATTTTTCCAAGTAATGCGAGTTGCAAATCCTACTTCACAAACAGAGATTATATCTGCACTTTCCATAACCTGAAGTTCTGCCTTGAAACTTTTCAATCTTCCATTTGTCTGCCTCATCCATAGTATCTGCAAATCCTCACCAATTTCAAAAAAATCGAACGAGCTTAACTAGCTCTTATACCAATTGTTGAAAGTAAAATTGCAGAATAAAATAATTAAAATAGAAATAGAAGATAAAAGATTAAGAACACACAAACATAGACACAAAGATTATAGCGGTTCATCCAACTATTCTTGATTACATCCACTTTACAAGTAGGGCGTATCTCTCTTATTAAAAGTACAGTCTGTTACAATGAACCAGCAACTCTCAGCTCTTTTACATATTACATTGCATGGTCAAAGACCTTCATAGCATCTGTGGATGATAGGGAATTTGATGGTTACATACGATGGAAGATTGGGCTTCACAACTATCTGCAGAGCCGTTACATTGCAGAACCGTTACACCTACGACCTATAGAGCATTGAAACTAGACTCTGCAAGCTGGGTGACAACTCTTGAACGTGCTAACACAGTTAGAATGGTAATAAGAACTACCCAAACCTGTATAGTTTTCTACACCTTCCTTGCCTCGTAACGTTCATAGGAGCTTCTGACAATCTCAATATTCGTGCGCTTTCTTGCATTGTATTCCTTTTTTTCTCATGTAGATTCCTCATCAATAAATAAGTTAATTAATATAATATATTTTGTTAAACATAGATTTATATCATTTAATTTTTTAATTGTTGTATAATTTAAATATTAATTCTTTAATTTACATTCATTAATTAAATAATTTTTTAAAAAATTTCTTCATAATTAAAATAATTAATTTTCATATTTACAGATTTAAAGATAATAATTTTCACTATTAAATATACATATATTTTTCTAGAAACACATAAACAAATGCAACAATTGTAATTTATTAAATATCTTTAAAATTATAGTATTTTAATTTTTTTAGAAAAAGTTTTCTATTCTTTTAAAAAATGTAAATTATTAAAAATATATTTTTTAAATCATAAAGAATTAGGTAGCATAGTATATAAGACTGGGGTAAGTAAAAATAACAAGACTAATTATCAAAAAAGTTTTTAATAAAAAAATTCTTTTAAATACTCTTTATTAATGCATGGCATTTCTTATTCAAAATCTGATGTACTTTCTAGAAATACTTGTGTAAATATCTATTAGTACAATATTTTCAAACATATTAAGGTAAATCAACAAACATATAATAAATAAATGAAAAATATAAAAGGAGTAAAACCACATAAAATTTGCAAAAAACTCACTTGTTTTTGTGAATCTGAAAAAAAAAATTGACTTTTTTTTGTTGTTGTCTTTGGTGCATTCTTTCTGGAACATAGCCAATGCATGACATTCACCATTTTAAACTACATGGTACTATTTTTTCTATTAACATGCTGACAAATATGATAATCCCATGTATGACAACAATATGCATCCAACCATATTGAATGATATGGCTCGATAGTACTTGTGGCCCTTTGATTGGCTGAATGGAAAAATGATTAATCATTCTTGAATCTTACTAGCATGAACTAACAATAGAGAAATCAGAAATTGGAGAATCATTTGATGTTTATTTTATGTATAATCTCCACAAGAAATTGATCATTTGTTCCCAACCAACAAGTGTTAGGTTAACTCCAAAGTTAGCCTAAAAATCGACAACGTTAATCATTTTTTGTTATACATAGGAAACTCCATAATCTTCAAAAGTATTCAACATGTCAAGGCTATCTAGGATCAAACTATTAATCATCTATCTTGGTTTCATAATGCTTAAAGAATCACTCTCCAACCAAAATTTCTAGTTAACTTTATATAAGACTATTATGGTTTGTTATATTTTTTTGTATTCTAATTGTTTCAGATTTTTCCAGTTATGATGTTCAATTGTGTATAGCTCTAGTTGGAATGTTACTCAAAATTTGAAGTATAGTGTAAAGGTACATAAAGTTTTTTAAATTTTTTTCACTTTCTATACTTTTGTTCTTCTATCTTTGATTTACAATTCTAATAGATTGGGTGACCTTCTCCTTTTATTTTGATGAAAATTAATAAATAGTACATAAAATAAAAGTACATTGCTAAAAAGTCATCTCCCCTCTTTGCATCCATTCAATACTTGAATTTGATTTATATTATTCTATATAATTTTTCTTTCTTCTATGTAAAAATTTGACTAAAAAGCATTATTAGAATTTTGATTGTGTACCTTAATCCATATGCTTTTATCTATATTAAAGTGCATTATTTAATAGTTTCAAAAATTTAAATTAATGTTAATATATTATTCATATCTTAAATTCAAAAAAAAAAATTAGAGTTCTAGAACTTGAACATAGTTAATCTCTCCCTATTTTTATTCTACCAAGTCATCACTAAAATATGAAAATATTGAAGTTTAGAAGATCATTATATTAATTTACTTTGCATGTCTATGATATTTACTTTCTATAAAATAATACCTTTTTTTAGAAAATAAATTTATTCTTGGACAAATCACATCTATAACAACTAACTAAAAGAAAACAATGAAAACACGGTAAAGAAAAAGATTCACTTTAATAATTATGATAGTGTAAATAACGATATGTTTTTAAACTTTTACTTGATACTTGTGATGTTAAACATTAATATTAACTACCCTTATTTTAAAAAATTGTACACAAAAAATCTATTTTCACAAATCACATCAAACAATCAAACACATAATAATATATAAGTCTATTAATAACATGTAATTACTGTCCATTAATTAAAATTGTTAAAAACATAATTAAAGTGAATTGATAACATTCCAGACAATTATTTTAAAGCTCCGAAACTCAAATTACCCAGACTTGAAGTGCGTAGTTAAAAAGAATCCTCTACCCTGTTTATATTTGACCCAGTGATGACCATTCAACTATCCAATAATTAAAATTTGGAAGACCAACCCGTTGTATCACTTTGCTTGGATATGGTATTTAGAGTCAATTCAACAAAACTTAATTCATTTGCAATTGTATACTTCTTAGGTCTAGATCAAAAATCTATTCATAACTTTTTGTAATGTTGCTTTCTTCCGAAAGAAAACAAAAAAATAATATTGGCAGCCATGGTTTACAGCTATCAATATAAAAAAATATCATCTCATGTCTGAAATAGTTACGACTCTCAACAAATCATAGTCATGGAAGATGGAAGATAGAAAGAGAGTGATGTAATTTGTAGTATCAGACATGTTGCAATACAGTGTGTATCGTACAACTTATAAGAAAAATGTGCAACATCCAAAACCTTAAACTGTTAGAATTTAATCTTTCCTTGGTATATTTGTATTTATAGGACAAACCAAGATATCCTAATGTATTCGTCCTCTAGTCCAAGTGGGAGGACATGTAATATTTATAATTTCTTTTATTAAGGAAAATAGATATTCCTCCTTATGAGGAATCCTACACTTGTCTCGCACACTAATGAAATGTGGCATACACAGAATTGGGAGTTACAATGTAACTCCTTTGTCACATCTCTATTAAGAGATGGCTCTTCTCTCTCATTTTCATGGAGATTCTTCTTTCGATTGTCATTGCATGAGCTTCTCTCTCTCTCTCTCTCTCTCTCTTAGGCATTTTGTTGCCACTTTCATTAATATCACGAGGGTTTTTTTATGCTTTTCCCCCTTCAAAATCTTGTCTCCTTGGTTCTTTGTGCTTTGATGAATGCTCCTAGCTTTGAGTTTATTCATGGTAAAATTGTTTTTCCTTGCTCATTGATTAAATAATTTCCTAAATCTATATTTTGTTATTATTATTTTAACATGGTATCAGAGCAGGTTGGTTTAATCATTTATTGAGTGTACAGGTGAAGGAGCTACCATATCTTGGAGCACTCCAATATTGGAGACTCTTGAGAGAATTATTTTTGCTAGTATACTTTTTTCTAATCAAATTAAGTAAAAAAAAAAAAATCAAATTTTTTTTAGGTTTTGTTGGTTTACCGCCAAACCCAGTTTATCTTGTTGGTTACATTATTGCTAAATATTTTATTTTATCTAATTTATTTCAAAGTTAAATCTTTATAGTTTTTAATAAAAAAATAACTTTAATATTATTATATTATAATATTAAAAGTTTTTAAAAATATATTAAAAGTTTTTTTCAAACTGCAATTTAGTAGTTTGTAATTCTGGTTGCACCATATATACAACTTATTTATTCTTGCAATGATTAAATGAACATTCATTATAGAATCTTATCTATATAGCAAGTACCATTTTTTTATCATTTTCAACTGCATGCATTTTTTAGCTTTTTGGTCTAAGCCTGGCGCTATCTTAACTTAGTCTCTGCCTTCTTTATTTTTATTTGCATGCGGCGCTCTCTATTTCATTAAAAAAAAGAGCTTTTGTTTCTAGTTTGTTGTGCATTGGATTAGCTTTGTATTGCGGATTCGACACTATGTATACATAGTGCATTGTGATTCATTAAAAAGAGCTTCCATTTAAATGTTTTTAGCTTTGTGCACCTTTGCAAAGTAGCCTTGACTTCCATACTGGTTATTTTGTATTCTAATTTATATTCTTTTATATGCGCTATCAATACTAATGTTAGATTGCTTGAGTATTTGGCATGCAGTAATCTAATGCTGTTTAGCCTCTTCCTCATAGCTTGTATCTTTGCTGCATGCATTTTTTTTGATAAATCTTGGTATATATATTTTATTTTTTTCTATGTATTGTTGCTAAGATTTTATATTTGTTAGGCATTGAAGACTCAAAGGTCTTTTTCAAGATTTGGTAGTCATTTGAATTTACTAAGCTAAATAGCCCTTAGGGCCAGGCCATGCTCTTCCTTTAGAGGCACGTGAGGCATTCAGAGGCTATAATCTATTCTTTGGAGGTCTTCAAAGTCCCATTCTTAGCTCCAGTGCCATCGTGGTTTAGCATAGGAAAATTTGGGTGAGATTTTAGACCTAGGGTTGTTGGCAAGATCCTTGTCAAATCATACTTCAATTACACGCTTTCAAAGGGATTTGTATTTTTTTTTACTGAGGTCTGCATTTTTTTGTCACTGGCATCATTAAAACTCATTTCATTATTTTGCACAAACTCATGCTATTGGGGATAAATTTGTTTATTATTGAAGCTAGGCATAAGGAGTGCAAAGGTTATATTTGCTAAGGTTTGTTTAATCAAAGGTTAAAGTTCTACGGACTATTTGTTTTTTCTATTTGAATATATTTCCTTGGTTTAGTTCTATGGACTATTCTATTTTTCTAACTGCTCATTGTCGATTTAATCTGTAGTTGTATTCAAGAATATTTATATTTGTGAAGTTTATATATTACTAGAAAGGCCTGCGCTTTGCTTCTTGTGTTCAGCTCTGTTTCTATTAGTCTTCTCTTCTATACTACCTTGGTTTTTTTTCGTTCACCGCTCTATTTTTTCCTTTTAAATTCATTTGCAGTTAACATGCCTCATTTGCATCTTGTTCTAGGTCGTTCTTCCTAAGGGCGGCACCGGGGTAGAGTGGTCTGGTCTGGTCATTCTTCTTGAGGGTCATCTTGTTTCTTGTGTGATCTCGTTCTCCTTGGCTTTCAACTCTCACCATCAGTTGCTCCTTTACCACTGCATTTCCACCCTCTGAGTCCCTCTTCTTTATATTAAAGTTTGCGATTCTTAGGGTTTAATCTGTTACTAATATTTGCCATGTGTTTATTGTCATTTATCTATTAGTTTTGAATCTCAGCTTACTGAAGTTTAGTTTAAGAACTGCAATAGCAGTTCAAATTGCTTGAATTTGTATGTAAGTGGTGTTTTTTTTTCTATTATGTTAAGTAGCTTATGATGCGATAATCTTCTTTGTAGTAAGATTGATATCTCTAGGCACTTGTATATTGTCATGCTTGTCTGTGGCAAGAAGATGTTTCTTAGTTTGTGTTTGTGTTATTGCATGACACACTGCATGCAACACAAATTCAGCACTTACATTTAGTTATCTTCGGCTATATGCATTTATAGCACTCTTTTTTAGTTCTAAACTAAAGTTCTAATAATTTTGTTAACTTTTTTTCGTTAATAGTTTTCATTTAGCATCAGTTTTAATAATAACTTTATTAGTCTTAGTACGTTATTAGCATTCTCAGTTGGATTCTAAGTTGATATAATTTTCTTTCCATTGAAAAGAAGTTAGATCATTTTATTTTCTTGGTATTAAGTTTCTAAGTTTTTTTAAAGGTTTTTTTGAAAATTTAATTTAGACTTGTTTATTCTTACCCTTTATTTATATTCGTTTAGATACTAAATCTTATCTTTATATCCAAAAGTTATTATTCTAAATTCCATTTATTTAAATCTACCTTTTTTTTAAATAGTTTAGATTATTTCATAATTAAAGGGTTGTTTTTTTAAATTATTAAGTTTAAATTTATTTATTTGTAAGTAGTATAGATATCGAAAAAAATTGTAGTATTTTAAAGTTTCTAACCTTTTTTTGACAAGGTTTATTTTTTATTCAACTCTGTTGATCCTCTTGTTCATATCCGTCATTTTTTTTTATATGCACAATATACTTTAGATTCATCTCGTCATCTAACTCAAGTTTTTTAATTAAAGTTGTTTAGACTCAATTCAGTTTTCTAATGTTTCCTTGCAAGTTTTTTTTTCTGTATTTTCCTTTGCATGCAAAAACTCTCGTCGTTATCTGTTAATTCATAACAGCTTAACCGAGATCTATTTGATTTTAGTGTTTTTAGTTTCTGTTCTTTCCCTCTGGTGGTTATTTTTTTCGCTTTTTCCTTGCATGAATCCTTGGCAAAAGCTTTTATAGCTTTCTGCTATTGCATGCAAGTCTATTTAGTCTAATCTATTTTTTTTTCCTTTCTTAGCTCTGATAAGTTTTTCATTTCAAGTTTCCCTGTTCTTGTTTTTTTCAGCATGACTACCCTGATGCCAAAAATTAAACTAACCAGTACCAACTACCATGCCTGGAAAACTCACATGACTTTCATATTTAAATTTAGATACATTTTAGATATCGCCACTAATGTCAGTTCTAAACCACCAGCCTCTGCTCTTCAAGCTGACCAAAATGCTTGGCAGATAAAAAATGAGGAAGCACTTGGCTTAATCAGAATTTTCCTAAGTCTTGAATTGTATATCCTCATTTCCACTTGTACAGAAGCCCATCAGGCTGGGGACATCCTAAAAAATACCTATGACGGTGCAGATGAAACTCAAAAAATTTAACTTCAAGACCAACTTGAAGACCTCAGGTATATTGACTTCAACTCTGTTGATGACTTCTTGCTTAAGTTTGATTCCATTAAAGTTTTACTAACTGGTTTACAAGTTCTTTTTATTTAAGGATAATTCATATTATTATTCGTAAATGTTTGCCTAAACAGTTCCAACAATTTATTACAAATATTTACTATCAATTAGCTATTCCTTCGTTAGCATCTCAATTAACGTATGTTATTTTTCAAAATATGTTGCGTCAAGAGGAAGCTATATTGATTTAGTTTGGCATTCTTAAAACTCATGAACATACATATGTCTCTCAATCTCATAATAATAATAATAGATCTTCTAATCAAAATAATCAAAATTATCAAAGACTTAACAATACTAATAGTTCAAATAATAATTAAAATTATCAAAGATCTAACAATACTAATAATTTTAAGCCTTCCAATAACTATCATAGTAATAATCAGTCAAATAGGCCTCATTGCACCTATTGCGGTAAAGATGGTCACTTAATACATAAATATTTTAAGAAACAAAAGGATGATCAATCTAATTCTCAAAACTATCCAAATGGAAAATCTAATGGAAATCAATCTCGTTCTA
This sequence comes from Chamaecyparis obtusa, assembly GCA_027943335.1. Lineage (NCBI taxonomy): Eukaryota > Viridiplantae > Streptophyta > Pinopsida > Cupressales > Cupressaceae > Chamaecyparis > Chamaecyparis obtusa. The sequence continues at coordinate 46,927 of BSBK01012143.1, read as the reverse complement.
CTTTTACTGTCTATTTTAATGCTCCTAAACCACCTAAATGGAATATAGATAATAATGCATCTCAACATGTTCAATCCCATAAGGAAGTCTTGGATTCTTTGCAACTTGATTCTATGTGTATTCATGTTTCTTTAGCTGATAATTATTGCTGTCAAGTTGAAGGAACTGGTAATGTTTCTATTCCAAATGGTAAATTACATGATGTGCTTTATGTTCCTGATTTGAAAGATAACCATACTTCTGTTTCTACTCCTAACATTAAGGATAATACTGATACTCTTCAAAAGGATAATGATGAACATGAAGATAGTAATGATACTCCTAATGATTTTGTTCCTCCTAGCAGTGATGATAATGATAACGGTAATAATCTGTTTACTCCTCCTTGCTCTCATGTTGATGATATGTTTGACCAAGAAGAAGAAATTATATCTAACTTTCTTGATGTTACTTTACAAGATATGTTTATTACTAAAGATGAAATTCCTGATGATAGTACTAATCGTATAATTTTGTGGAGGTTAATGATAATGATGCTTATATTAACTCTCATATTAATGCTTCATATTATGATGAATACACTACAGATTTGTCTTATGCAACTAACGATTGCATTTCTGATTCTATGACTCATGATTCACATTCTGATGAACATGTTACAAATTTAGTTTATGCAACTGAATATTGCATTTATGATTCTATGACCCATGATTCACAATATAATTTTTTCCAAAGTGTTACTGATTCAGCACTAGGTGATCCCAATGATGGGCACTCTACTAGTATTTTTTGCCTTATTGCAGGCTCAAGTGTTGATCCATCTTCATCTCTATTTTCTATGGGAAATGAATATTTAGAATGTACAAATACATCTCAAGAATTTCGATGGTCTCTTAAAGATTTGAGCTCTCCTCAACATGCTATTCACTTTGCCAAAAGTCTTATGTACCATTCAAGCTCCGAAGCACAAGTTGAAGACATGCTAGATGATTAAGCCAAAAACATCCTAGTAAAAACTCTTTCAAAAGAAACATCTCAAATCCATTGTAAACATTTGGGTTTGATACCTATTGATGTAATTACCTTAAGTAAAGATTAAAGGGGGGTGTTAGAATTTAATCTTTCCTTGGTATATTTGTATTTATATGATAAACCAATGTATCCTAATGTATTCGTCCTCTAGTCCAAGTGGGAGGATATGTAATATTTGTAATTTCTTTTATTAAGAAAAATAGATATTCCTTTTTATGAGAAATCATACACTTGTTTCACATACAAGTGAAATGTGGCATACACAGAATTGGGAGTTACAATGTAACTCCTTTCTCACATCTTTATTAAGAGATGACTCTTCTCTTTTATTTCCATGGAGATTTTTCTTTTCGATTATCATTGTATGAGCTTTGCTTTCTCTCTTTCTCTCTCTTATTCTTAAGCATTTTGTTGCCACTTTCATTAATATCACGAGAGTTTTTTTATGCTTTTCCCCTTTCAAAATCTCATCTTTTTGTTTCTTTGTGCTTTGGTGAATGCTCCTAGCTTTGAGTTTATTCATGGTAAACTTACTTTTCTTTTCTCATTGATTAAACAATTTCCTAACTCTATATTTTGTTATTATTATTTTAACATAAACCCTAACTTATATGCCATTCATAGTCCAGTTTGTAAAAACTGATCTTTCAAAAAGAGAAACATCTCCACGTGATTCACATACTTCGATTCAAATTACAAAGTACAAAGTTTCTTCTTGGTTATAATGAATATTAGAAAAATCGGGGACTGACGCAAACGCCAGCCTAGATTTGCCAGTGAATTTGAAGTCGTCCTACAGGACGTTTTAGCTTTTTGTAAGGAAATGTAACATCTACGAGATTACCATATGTCCGTATTTAGGCATTTTAATAGGAGTATTTTTGGGAAGATATCATCAAATTTTGGACCCACAATATGCCCGTATTTATGTAGTCCATGTATATCTCTCATTGAAACAAAAAAAAGTAACCTTTCACAAGCAAAACACATCGTCACATTTTAAGTCGTCAAACATTTCTCAATTATCCTGTCATAAAAGATTTGATCTTTCAATAGAACGTCCTTTTATCTATTACACTCGAAAGCTACGATGAACACTCCGTTATTATTTTTGTTTACATCTTAACAGCTTAGACATTCTGATCTGAAAAATTGGGTTGTGATGATGGATCATTTAGATCATGATAGTATATATCATTTGACATTTGCATTTAATTAATATAAGCGAATTTTTAGCTGAATACAAATTCTTCTATAGAACAAACTGTAAAGTGATCAGAAGATAACAAGAGTAAGGACCGAGCTACAATAGAAACTATCTAACACATTTTTACATCCTTGTTTTGCTTCATTGAACAAGTATACAACGAATATTGCCTTCCAAACACAAACTCAAGAAAAGGGAAGCAAAAATCCCTTGAGAAGCCCAAACAAAGAACGTAACATGGACTAAAGCAGTGGAACTCAATGAAGATCATGAGTCGGAACATTATCACGGGAACCAGCAACGTTAGCGAAAAAAATAGTAATAGAACAATCAGCAACTGGATAATCATTTGACGTTTGTTTTATGTATAATCGTGAAGGCATTATTGCTTTTCAATATGATGTGATGTACAAGGAAACTTTTGTCATAATCGTGTTTGGGATGATTAGGAGCAACTCTTAGGAGCCTTGAAACTGAACGGCGGGTATTCATAGGAATCTCCCAAAATAAAAGTTTAGTAAAACAATGGATTTCAAACAAGCCATTGACCACAATGAATTTGACTAAGATATGATAGTAAAATATCTTTTTAGCCACCATATTGTTGCTGCCTTCTTGACAAACTGGCATATGATGGTGTGTGCAATTTATCAGTTTAATGACCAGATAATAAATAAAATTATTGTACACATGAGACAGAGAAACAGACTACACAATTTGAAATAAAATATATCACATCGTTTACGATCTAATTGCTTTAATTGACAACAAATGTTATCCTTTTTCCATCTTTTAAAAACAGTAACATGCAAATGATGATATTGTTAAAAACAGTAACATGCAAATGATGATATTTTTGTGTCTTTTCAAAGAGTTACACTTATAATTTTATTGTTTTATCGTAGGCTATTAATGTCTTTTTAAAAAGTTCAATCATATTGTATTTTTGATGCTAATCTACTAGTACTTTTTGAAAGACTTAAATCTTACGATTTATTTATTATTAATGTCCAATTCAATCATGAGGCCTGTGCGATATGTATCAATGTCAAATTTGATTTTTTTCCCCTTGTCATTGTTACTAATATCTTATAAATGAGTTAAACCTTATGACTCTTTAATCATATGTTACTAATAGCTTTTTAAAGAATTTAATCATATGAATTTTTTATTCTATTCTATTAGTATCTTTTGATAGAGTTAAATCTTATGGTTTATGTTTTATCAATGCCCAATGCAACTATGAGACAATTAGCTTAACATTGTGTTATTGCATTGCTTAAATGTTTGGTTATTGCTATTTTGTTATAGACAATTGTTACAAGGAGATCAGGGAGTTATACAACTACATTCCTTGTTGTATAAATATTTCTATAGATTAATAGTAATGCATTTAATCATTTAGACAAATTAAAAGGGATAAAAGATATAGTCTAAAACTGTGAAAGTGATATCTAATTCTTTAGTTCAAATAGCCATTTTGTATCCCAATTATGTTGGCACTTGTGCTTGGAGGAGATCCCTTTTATGCAAAAATATCTCTTGCCAACATTATCAATGTATTTAATGGCTGTCCACCTAGATATATTCCACTTCAAAAGGTCAAGGAAAAGTGGCTTCTTTATTAATTATGGAGATTATTTCAAAATGTTTCAAGGGGAGTAGCAGTAGTTTATGTGTGATTAGAGAAGCCAATTATTTGTGATACACCTTGTTTGAAGTGTTTTTTATGGCATAGATTTAATATTAATACTATAGCTAAATATGGTTATCAATTGATTTGACATTATATTATTTATAAAATGGATTTGTTTTCCTTGAGTTTTTCCACAAATATCAAAAGTATTGTAAGATGGAAGGAGAACACAATAAGCGTTCACATAGTTAATTAGTATTGAAATCTATACAACTTATTTTAACAAAATGTACAAATGAATTTATTCATAATTTCTCTTGATGATGTCTATTACATAATATTTAAATCGTCATCGTCATCTAATTGCATCTATCTTTAGAAAATAATGAATTTTTCTTAATTTGTATTAGAGTTATTTATCCATTCCTTTATCTAATTTGTCTCTCATAGAACATTTGGTGGTTAAGGAGTTATTTTTTCTATTTGATTAATGATATTTAATTTTCTCATCTTTAGTAATAGGTGAATTTATATCATAATCAAATTCTATATTAAAAAAAATATAGTTAGTTGAAGATATCTCCATTAAAATTTTAAAAATGTTGATAGAAGGAACATTCATCAATCTCAACATTAAAATAGAACTTATCGTGTTAACACTTTTGTTTTTAATTTAAGTTCCTTATATACCTAATTTCAATAGGAAACAAAGTAATGACTTGTATCGCATTGCTTACTTTTAAAATAAATAGTAATTAAAATTTTTTTTATTTAATGTGAAAAAATATTATATAATTTTTGATAATTTTTGGAAATATAATTTTTCTATAAGTATTATATTTATATTGACCTCTAGTTGTGTGTATTGCTATTTTAATTGGATTGACATATGCTATCAACATTTGTATAACTATTGGATCCTGAACTGCCCTAACCTTGGATTTAGATTCAAACCTCTCATGGACTACCTCTGACTTGTCCTTGGTAATAACCTCCAACTACACCACGGGCAGGAATTGGAGAGATATACCTAATCTGGTAAGAGACAGACCAGACCTTCAATATCTGGCTAATGAGCTCATGGAAACCCTGAGAGATGTCAGTATCCCGGGTCTTGGTGGCCAAGACTCCATCGTCTAGGCCCCTACCCAAGCTGGTACCTTGTCGGTCAAAATTGCTTACAACCTACTTCTGAAGGAAGAGAATAATCTGGGGACTGGATGAAGGTGTGGATCCCTCAACTCACACCGAAAATCAATTTCTTCTGGTGGACCCTTATGCATGGTAAATTTCTAACCCAGGATAATCTTATAAAAAGGGGCTTCTCCATGGTGAACAAGTGCCTCCTATGTAAAAAGGAGGAGGAAATGGTGAACCATCTATTTATACACTATGATTACGCCACTAGCATCTAGCAAGAGGTGATCGATAGATTGAGAATCTCATGGGCTCTGGGTAATGATGTGCATTAATTCACTTACTAGAGATCCCCCTCCACTCTCTAAATATAGGCTCAGATCTTGGCAGAAGGTCTATATGAAAATCAACTTCCCTAGGTGGTGGCATACCAGGTAGCTCAAAAGGAAATATGTCAAAAAACTCCTGAAGGATAGGATAATCCTCAAGTGAGGGCTCTCTCTGAATCCTCCTCTCTATCACTAATGGTGATGGTGAATAATTGGCATCCCTTTTGCATGCACCACCTAAGCTACATAGTGGAAATCATGCAAAGAGATACGAGTATATGTACCCCAAATATAAACATAGGAGTACCATGATCATCAACACACTCTACCCTCTTCTATCAACAATTCATCTTGGCACTATGAGGATAAATCCAATCCATTCCAAGGACTACATTGTAAGAACCTAGAGGGGTAATGTGGAGAACATACATCATGATCATTTCACCAACCTGAACCTAACAAATACAAACCAAGGAACTAATAGACCCCTTAGCTCTTGAGGCTAACTTGACCTCCCAAATGACATCCTGTCTAACTTCCACTAGCTTGCAATGCTCCACTAAAAATGGAGATACAAAGGATTATGTGGCTCCTAAATCGAACAAGATAGTAACATTGATGCCCTGAATCATACATGTGGCCTCAATGACCATGGCTTGATGCTCTTCCTGGTGGTTATCAACTACTACAAATACCCTATGAGACCTACCCATATCCACTACTATCTTCTATGAACTATCCTCTCTCTAGCTACCTATTGCTTGTCCCTGTGGGCACTCTCTCACTAGATGTCCCATACCACCACAAGTGTAACATGGCACTTGTATGTGTACCTTTACTCCATGAGACCTATACTATTGCTAACCTCTAGTCCTATTGGATCCACTATAGCCACCCCTAGATGAATACTAATTCCTAGCTAGTTGTGTGTAAGGGTCTTGTGATGTCTAATCCCACCTAGAACCTTCTGACTTTCACTACTTGGGCTTAGCATCCTACTATCCTTGAGATGGTTTCTTCCTAGAATACTGGTTGTGTGGTTGCTGAGACTATTGGCCCTTAAAGGACCCTATTGAATGTCCTTGATTCCCCTTCCAAGGGGGTCTCTAGTATCCTGATGACTAGGTAGAGTGGTTTATGTTCTGATACCAATCCTTAGAGTCCTTTGTCCTACCATGAATATCCTTAACAACTAGTGCCCTCTCAACTACCTCTCTAACATTCATAGGGAATTCTAGTCAGACTGCACCCTGAAGAGATACATTAAGACCCTTGATGAAATGATACATGCATATCTTCTCTTCCTTCATGTAATCAACATAAGGAAGGAACTCATGAAATCTACTCTCATATTGCATCATAGTAAGGCCTCTCTATTGAAGGTCATGAAGCTCCTCTATCTGTCACTGTCTAAAGTGCTCTGAAAGGTATATGATGGAGGGGCATTGTAGGGTACTCAATAGATCTGCATGGAGGTGTGTTGTTTGGCCGGTGTTACTTAGTTTCAGCCTTGACCGATGGTCTCAGTCATTGAAGGAAGCTTAGTCACTGAAGGAACTTGGTAATCTTTGGTGCTTGGTGAAACTGTTACTCGGTGATGCCTACGGTGCTCAATCAACATTGGTGTTTGATTGTTCCAGTTTATCGACTGGAGATGTGTGTGATTTGTTCGGCCAACTTGGTGCATTTATTGTTGGTAGTTGTTGTTTCAGGCCAACATGTTGTATTTAATTATTTTAAGCCTATTTGTGAACCGACTTGTATTGCATTTAATATTTGTTCAGAAGATTTAATTGTTTCATCCAGCCGACTTGTGGCTGATGATTAGTATTTATAGGATGTTTCAGTAGTTGTTTGAGAGGGAGATTAGAGGTTTTAAAAGAAGCCCTAGATGATCAGATAGGAGACTCTGATAGCAGATTTGAGTTGTGAAGTTGTGGAAAAGCTCCTATGGGATCATCTAGATCAGATTGATTTCTAATAGTTTATTTGTAGCAGAGCTAGTGGTCGAGGCTTGGAAACAAAAAGATTTCTTGGAGACTTGTGAGATCGTGTTTAGATCTACCTTAGGGTTTTCATTAGTTGTTGATAGTTTTCAGAGCTGAACTAGCTAGAATTGTATTGGATCTTGTTGATGTTGTAGAATTACTTCTAATTGTAATTGGCCCCAGCCTAGAAGGCCTTACAGCCAGGCATGTTAATGAAAATTAAGTTAAAACATCTTGTTGTGTTGAGTTTTCCATTGTGTAATTCTAAAGCTGCAAGGCTAGACTATACTTAATTGGATCCTCCCTGCCTTGCTTTGTGTTAGGTGGTATCAGAGCTGAGTTGATCTTGTGGAGTGAAGGTTGACCTAGAAAGGCTGATCTTGTGAAGTTGATCTTGTTGGTGAAGAGATCATATGATCTGAGTTGCAGATCCAAAGCACTGAACTTGTGGATCTTTCCCTAGGTTGTTGTGTAAGGTGGCAGGTTGAGATCTGACTTGCATACAACTTGGAGATTTACACAAGGTGGTCAGTGTAGGTTTTATTCTAGAGGGTTTCTCTTATCTTTAAGGATGCCTCTAAGAAGATTGGACCCTAGAGTACTTTTAGATCTCTATGATATTGTGGAATCTAGGATTATAGAGAAGGTGAAATCAGATTTCAAATCTGAGATGGAGTTGATGAAGAATGACATTGTCACCGAGATCATGAGAGTTTTTACTAGTATACCCCATAATTTTGGTACTAAAGATGGTTATAAGGAAGCTGCTGAAGACTTTGAACATGCTAGATATAGTGGTGATGATCGGAGAGATAGATCTGGTAAATATAGAACTGATCGGTTGCCTAGATCTAGAGCTCGGTTAAGTAATAGTTACCGAATGAAAGTTTATACTTTCTCTTGTACTTTAAAGCCCAAGAAATTGATTTATTTGATTGGTGAACTTGAAGATTTATTTGAGCTAGAATAAATTGAAGATCCTCTTCAGGTGAAATTAGCATAGACAAAGTTGAAAGGACATGCTACTCTTTGGTGGAAGGAACTACAAAGAGATAGAGAAGATGAAGGTGAAATGAAGATCAATCGGTGGAGGTTGATGTTGACAAAAATGAAAGCTAAGTTCATACCTTCTAACTATGACCTTGACCTTTTGAAGAAGTTGTAGAATCTGAAACAGAAGGAACTATCTATCAAAGATTATACCGAGGAGTTCTACAAGCTTACTATTTGGTCTAGACACTGAGAGCTTGGTAAGGAAAAGGTAGCTCGGTATGTGAATGGTCTAAGATTCAATAATTATGATGAGATTGGTATGATGAAGATTGATTCTATTGAAGATGCTTAGAAGTATGCTTTGAAGGCAGAAGATAATTTAAAGAGGAAACAACATGGTAACTCTCGAGGGAAGGAAAAGGTTGATCACTCAGTGAAGGATAAACAAACTGATGCAAAAGATGAACAGAAACCTGTGGAACCAAAGAAGAAGATGGGTAGAGTTATCTTTAAGGGAACTTGCTATAACTATGGAGAAGAAGGACACCATTCTTGTGAGTGTACACAGAAGAAGCTTGGTGATCAATGAACTGCTATTGTGAATGAGAATGAACCTAAATCTGAGAACTTGTTGCTTTAGTGAACATTTATCGGTACAAAGGAGGAACCTTATCACAGGAGTAACTTGTTTAGGACCCAATGCAAGTTTGGAGGTAAAATTTTTGATGTTATTGTTGATAGTGGAAGTACTGATAACGTTGTTACTGAGGACATGGTTCAAAGACTTGGGTTGAATAGAATGAAGCATCCTTGTCCTTATAGGATTGGTTGGTTGCAAGATGTTCATGCTCTAGAAGTAAGAGAACAATTCTTTATTGATGTTCAAATTGGCTAGTATAAGGATCTTGTATTATGTGATATTGTGAAAATGAATAGTTGTGATATATTGCTCGGTAGGCCTTGTCAATATGATTGCAAAGCTATGTATGATAGTGTCAGCAATGTGTTTACTATTGAGAAGGATGACATGAAGTTTTTCTTGATGCCTTTGCTAGATACAATGCTTGGTAGGAGAAGCTTGAGTATTGGTAGCCGAGTTGAGTTGGTGGATCCTAAAGGTATGGTTGATTAGTATGAAGGATAGACCTGTGTGTTGTCGAGGAAAGACTTGAAGAGACAAAGAAAGCTAAAGTGGAAGAGTATGCAAACTGAAAAGGTGGAGGACTTGTATGCGAAGAACCAATTTGGGGTTTATGTGCTAAATCCTGGAAGATGTTCTCACATATGAACATCTTTTAGAACCTGGGGAGTCTGATGCAGGGGTATTCTAGGGTACTTAGTGGATCTACATGGAGGTGTGTTGTTTGGCCGGTGTTACTTGATTGCAGCCTTGACTGATGGTCTCGGTCTTCGAAGGAAGCTCGGTTGTTGAAGGAACTCAGTAATCTCTGGCACTTGGTGAAAGTGTTACTCAGTGATTCCTACACCGCTCGGTTGACACTAGTGCTCGGCAATGCTTGGCATGCTCAGTTATTTTACTAGTTCTCAGTTGTTTTGGTTTACCAACTGGAGTTTTGTGTGATTTATTGGGCTGACTTGGTGCATTTATTGTTGGTAGTTGTTGTTTCAGGCTGACATGTATTTAATTATTGTAAGGCTATTTGTGAGCTGACTTGTTTTTCATTTAATATTTTTTAGGAGTTAATGGTTTCATCCAGCTGACTTGTGGTTGATGATTAGTATTTATCGGATGTTTGGGTAGTTATTTGAGAGGGAGATCAGAGGTTCTAAAAGTAGATCTAGATGATCAGATAGGATACTCTGATAGTAGATTTGAGTGGTGAAGTTGTGGAAAAGTTCATGTGGGATCTTTTAGATCAGATTGATTTATGATAGTTTGTTTGTAGCAGAGCTAGTGGTTGAGGCTTGGAAACAAGGAGATTTATTGGAGGCTTGTGAGCTCAAGTTTAGATCTTCCTTAGGGTTTTCATCAGTTTCTAATAGTTTTCAAAGTTGAACTGGCTAGAATTGTATTGGATCTTGTTGATCTTGTAGAATTACTTCTAATTGTAGTTAGCCTCAACCTGGAAGGCCTTATAGCCGGGCATGTTAATTAAAATTGAGTTAAAACATCTTGTTGTTGGAAATTTGGCTAATGTGGATGCATAGATGTTGTCATTATGGCAACATATGATCTCTATTGAGAGCACAGAATCTTGAATGCAAGTATGGCAAGTTGAAGGAAGAAATTGTCTAAGTATGGATATAGTGATCCTGACAGAGCACCCGATGAAGATTTAGTTGGCGACGTCCACTGGAGCAATATTTTTGTTTGTGTAGTTAACTAAAGCTTCTATAGAGTATAAGGATACCCCATCTCAGTGTGCATAAAGTTTGGAGTAGTACGGACAAAGTTATTCAAATTTTACCGAAGATAGTTTTTGTAGACAGAACAGTTTTGGAGACAATATTAGTGAAAGAGTTAAGGGATTATTTTTGCTTGTCAAAATAATGACTTAACATTTTGAAGGGATGAAATCCTAGATGTTTACTCTTGGATAAAGATTTTGGAAGCTGACCATGTAAATTTATTAGCTTTAATAACTCATATATTAGGCATACTTGAAATGTAATGAAATAGACAGAAAAAAGTGTGATATGTAAAAAGGAAGAAAAGACAACTTGCGATAGTTGTATATTGTGATAGAAGCAAAGGCTATTGATGTGAAGTTGTAAGCAGTACCATATTATAGTCAGAAACATTTTGTATTACCTGTTTGGGCAGTGAGCTCAGCTGGTGATCAGGTTTTGTAATCTAACTCCTAACAGGGTTAAGGCTTCTAACAAGGCCTAAAGTCCTTTAACCAGGATAGATCTACTATATATTGTAAATTAACTCCTAACAGGGTCCAAAATCCCTAACAAGATACTTTGATTAGTGATCTTTATGGGTACCATCCCCACTGGGGTTTTCCCTTGGCTAGGGTTTCCTCGAGAACATATGATGTGTTATGAGTTCTTTCTATTTACTGCTATGTTTGTTAATCAGCTTGATAATCTTTATATGCACTAAAGCAATCTGTTATATCCATAAGTGGGCAAAAGAAAATTTTTGTGAAATACTGATTCAGCCCCCCTTCTCAGTATTTCCTATTTCTAACAATTGGTATCAGAGCATAGTTACTCAGAGAAGGAACATTCAAGGAAAGCTTAGTAGCTTGAGTAAGATCTCTATGGATATGGATCAACTTCATAAGAATCTTGAAGAAGCTCTTGAATAGATTGATATGCTTACTGATGAAAGAAACTCCTTAAGAAGAAAATATGAAGATGCAAAGAATGCTATTGACAAATTAAAAGGTAAGATTGAAGATCTGAAATCTGAAAAGAAATCTGATATGCTTGTTGAAGATTGTTATGAATTAGAAAAAGAGAATGAGATCCTTAAGCATGAGTTGAAGATAGTAAATCTGAAGCTTAGTATGAAAGATGGAAATTTGAGATCTGATAATGAAAAATTGAAAATTGAGAATGAAGATCTGAGGTCAAGATTTGAAAAGGAAACATCCGAATCTGAAAAAGTAAAAGTGTAGTATGTGGAACTTGAGAAGTATAATAAAATTGTGAAAGGTGAATTAACTCAATCTAAACAACAACTTGAAAGGCTATATTCAAAAAGTGATAAGACTAAAAAACAAATTTCTTTTAAAGAACCATTCTTTGATAGGATTGGATTTGGATATAGTATGTTTAGAACAAACCATGAAAGTAAGAAGCCAGATCTGAAGACATCTGAAAGTGTGGAGGAAATAAAGCTAGATGAGAACACATTGGAAGATCCACCTAAAGAAGAACCACCTAGAGAGAAAGAAGAATCAAAGCAAGAAGAATGAAAATAGGAAGAATCATCTAAAGGTATGCAAAGATAATTCAAAGGTAGATGTTTTTCTTGTAATACTATTGGGCACATGAAGAGAGATTGCATAGGTAAGCAATTTAAACCTTTTAATCGACATTGTTATAATTGTCATAGTTTTGGACATAGAGCTAATGAATGTAGAAGACCTAAAGTAATTTTGAATAATTATGATAGAAAGATTGGGAATACTAACAATGCAGATAAGAAATCTATTGAAGAAATGAATCAAAGAAAAGTGGTAGTATGTTTTAGATGCAACAAAGTAGGACATATTGCTAGAAATTGCAGGTCACAGATTAACCAGCAAGGACAAAGATTTGGAAACAATGGAATCATTTGTTAGATATGCAACAAGTTTGGACACTCAGCAAGATTTTGCAGAATGAACAATGGAGGTTATCATCATAACCCTAACCCTAGGAACAATGCAAGAAGGAATGAAAATGCAGGAAACAAAGAGAAAGGTTGTTGTAGCAATAAAGATGATGTAAAATTTGACAAAGGCACAGATGAAGGAGGTACAGTTAGCACTAAAATTAGTAAGGAAGGTAATGTAACCAATGGTAAGGATGAATCTTTACCTAACCCTTCTTTAAGTACTTAAATTATGTAAGTTTCTATAGTTTAGGACTTAGGATTAGTGTAGATTAGGAATTTGAATGAGTTAAGTTTTGCGCAGTTAGATATAGGTTTATTATGTTGTACTAATGCTATGGTTAAGTGCACAAAAGAAAATATTGTGTTTTGCGAGGTCACAGAAAGTTTTATGGTTGTAGGTTTGCAGAATCAACTTTTTGAGGTTTTAGTGGCAAAATGAATGAATGAGATGTCAGATCGAGTTAATGTGAAGTGTTATAAGGTTGAAATCAAAGTTATTACAATTACAAAGTGATTGAAAAGTGATTTGAAAGAAGAAAAGGGAGTTGAGGATGATTTGAAGAAGTTTGGAAGCAGTTTGCAACGACGATCATACTGAAACCCTAGATTTGCAAAGTTGAGGTATTTTTTGATCTTTAATTAGTTGATAAGATGGATATTTTTATGGTTCATAATGTTAAGGATAAAAATAGACCAAAGATTAAGAAAGAACCAGTAGAACCAACTGAAATTGATGACAGTCTAGCATTATCATCCGTACCAGATGGAGTATTGCACATTGAGAATGTTAAAGGATATTTAGGTTGCAAGTTTGAAACTTTGGGAGATGCAGATTTTAGTGATGATTACAGGAAATTGTACAATCAAGACATGTCAATTAAACCAGCTTATGGGCACCTAGAGAACAATGAAATTATCAAATATTCCATGAAGTATGAATTCAATGATGAGGAATGTACCAAGATCATTTTAAGTAGAATCCACAATGGGAAATTTCAGATGGAGGATAGAGTTATTGATATAACGACCAACCTAATTCATGAAGTTACTAGATTATCAAAAGTTGGAGAGATTCCATTGAATGAAAAGAACATGAGAAAGATTGTTTTAGATAACGCTGGATCTAGTTATAATGGTAGAGGAATTGTGATAAGTAAGATTAAGCAAGATGATGTTAGGTACCTTTGCAAGATCCTAACAACTAAATTCTATGGTAGTTCAAGGGAAGATGACATGGCTATAGGAATGATTCATGTAGCTTATCTTATGTGTATTGAGAAGAAACCGGTAGACCTATGTGAAATTTTGAAAATTCAGTTATTTGAGAACTTAGAAAAGATTAAGAAGGCTAAGTACACATAGTTTAGGTTTTCATCTCTGATAACCTATATGTTTTTCCATATTTTGAGAAGATTTCCTTACACAGTTGATTGGAGTGACAATGTGAACACAATGGAAAGAATAAACTCAGTCTACATGAAGCACCTTTTTGATAAAGTTAATGACAGTGTGAAGCTTGTATTGAAGACTTTTCAGAATATTGTTAAGAACAAATCAAGGATTCCTCAATCCTTAGTTGAAAAGCATAGAGATGACATTTGTTTTATGGTTGACACTGATTTCACCTGCATTGAAGCAATTGAGCCTAGAATGGAATTCATAGACCCTCTTGGCTATGAAATATCTGAAGCAAAAATAGTAGGATATGTGAATAGATTGTTAAAGTGTGAGTTGGATGGTCATGCAAATAGGTTTGGAACCTATGAAGAGAATTTCAACTCTACAATAAGTTTGAGAGAAAAGAAGCAATCTAGTAAGAGAGTTGAATCTACTATGAAGAAAATATTGAAAGAATCTAGTATGTCAAGTCATGAGTTTGACATAGCTAAGAAGACTGTAGAAGCCTTGAAGAAAAGTGAAAATCTTGTAATTTCACCTAAGACATCAATTACAGATCCTAATGATCCTATTACAATAAAGGTAAAAGTTGAAGTACCTGAAAAAGATGAAGGAGATAAATCTTTTTCTCCTATTCCTAGCAAAAGAGTATAAGTGAGTGTAATAGGACCTGGCAAGAGACAGAAAGTGGTTGTACCACCTATACCTAGAAATGTAGTAGTAATTAAAGATGATGATGTAGTTTCAATCAAGAAGAAAACTTGGAAACCAAGAATTGACGGAGTTAATGAAGATATATTGAAGCATGGAGACTTCACTAAGTTGAATAAATTCTATGATCTATATGGATCATTTGATAGATTAAATTTTGAAAATGAAATGGTTACACACATGATTGTGGAAGATAAGAAACTTAGCACTATTCATGGTAAGATCCCAGAAGATTTGTATAACATACTTGTGAATAGAAAACAGAGAGCATAAGAAGAGGACATAAAGATGAGAGAACATGTAATCAGACAGTTCTGTGAAGTTAAGGATGAAGATCATTTGAAGAGATTCTTGAAGTCTCTTGGAACTTTATTGAGAATTAAGAGAAGAACAATCCTTATAATGGGAGGCAAAAAGGAGGAAGTACAGAAAGAGACAAAGCTAGCAGTAATGCAATTTCTTGCAGATATAGTTGTAGAAAAGCATATTGAATCAAACCCTCAGTAGAAGCAATCAGAGGAACCGCATGCAGAGGAAGTTGGTATTGAAGAAGTTCCATCTTCTTCAGATATCAATATTGACAAAGAATCAATGGATATTGAAGGCACCAAAGTGACTCTAGAATCAGATAATGCAGTATATCATGATCTAGGAAACATTGTTGATAATTTGGCTTTGGAAGAGCAAGAGAAGGTCACAAAATCATAGAAGAATATAGAGGTAGAGGAAGCACCAACTGTATCAGAATCAATTCCAGCAAAGCAGTCAGTTAAAGGCAAACAAATTTTAACAAAGGCCACTACCTCTAGTGCACCTTCTATACCAGTTGAAGACATTAGTGCACCTGACAGTAAGAAGAGGCATATTGGTTCAATGTTTGAAGACCTTGGAAAAGAAGTTGAAGATGATGATCAGCTTGAGTTCATCACATCTCTGAATAAAATTATTGGAAAGAATAAGAAGGTGAAAGACCTTGAAGGCAAAGTTAGAGTTTTGACAGAGAAACTTGAGAGTGTGATCAGCACTAAGGTATCTGAATCGGATCCACTTGAGAAAGATAAAATGGTAATGAATTCTTTTGACTCTGAATTTTCTAACTTGAAGGATATTGCTAGAATAAAAGTTCAGGAAGACTTTGAAGTGGAAATGCAACAAACTTTAAGTGTAAATATTCGAAATGATATTGGTAGTTTAGATGTATGCATAAAGAATTTGAGGAGACATTTTGAGACAGGAAAGAATTTGTACATATAATGCACTAAATCAGAAATCCTAATAGTTGAAGAGGATAAGAAGATCAGAGAGAAGTTAGATGCTATTACAGCTGAGACAAACACCTTGACAAGCCCTAATGTCAAGATAAGTTCTGTAGAGAAGAGCATAAGGAAATTGAAAGATGAAATTAGAATGTTAGTAGAGGAGAAGAACAGAAAGATGATCAGGGTTAACATCTTGAGAGAGCATGTCTCAATAAAGATATCAATGGTTGAAGATCAAATTGAGCAGTGTCTTTCAGCAAAGACATCATTTCAGAAGTTTAGCTTCAATTCCCTGCAAGCTTTTCAGACAGCAGCATACGGATTGAGTACTCTACTCAATGTTGCTGAATCCATCAGGAAGATATGGGAGAAAGATTTTGAATCTTGGAAGTTAGAGTTTGGTGATTGTGTTGCAAGCCTATTGGCTTTGCAATAGTTGATAATAAGGTATAAAGTTTTTAAAATTTTTGTACACCCTATCTTTGTCATTGTTGTCAAAGGGCGAGAGATAGCAGAAAATTGAATATATGTTGAGGAAGGATACTAATAGGGGGAGCTATTCTATGGAGTATGATATTGTATACATATTGTATAACTTTTGGCCACAATTTTGTATAAGTGTTTTTGAAGTTTTGTTTGCACACTTAGCCAATTTTCCCATATGTTGCCACCAATGACAAAGGGGGAGATTGTTAGAAATTTGGCTAATGTAGATGCATATATGTTGTCATTATGGCAACATATGATCTCTATTGAGAGCGTAGAATCTGGAATGCAAGTATGGCAAGTTGAAGGAAGAAATTGTCTAAGTATGGATACAGTGATCCTGACAGAGCACCTGATGAAGATTTAGTTGGCAACATCCACTGGAGAAATATTTTTGTTTGTGTAGTTAACTAAAGCTTCTATAGAGTATGAGGATACCCCATCTCAGTGTGCATAAATTTTGGAGTAGTACAGACAAAGTTATTCCAAGTTTACCAAAGACAGTTTTTGCAGACATAACAGTTTTGGAGACAGTATTAGCAAAAGAGTTAAGGGATTATTTTTGCTTGTCAAAATAATGACTTAACATTATGAAGGGATGAAATCCTAGATGTTCACTCTTGGATAAAGATTTTGGAAGATGACCATGTAAATTTATTAGCTTTAATAACTCATATATTAGGCATACTTGAAATGTAATGAAATAGACAGAAAAAAGTGTGATATGTAAAAAGGAAGAAAAGACAACTTGCAATAGTTGTATATTGTGATAGCAGCAAAGGCTATTGATGCGAAGTTGTAAGTAGTACCATATTATAGTCAGAAACATTTTGTATTACCTATTTGGGTAGTGAGCTCATCTGGTGATTAGGTTTTGTAATCTAACTCCTAACAGGGTTAAGGCTTCTAACAAGGCCCAAAGTCCTTTAACTAGGACATATCTACTACATATTGTAAATTGACTCCTAATAGGGTCCAATATCCCTAACAAGATACTTTTGATTAGTGATCTTTGTGGGTACCATCCCCACCAGGGGTTTCCCTTGGCCAGGGTTTCCTCAAGAACATATGATGTGTTATGAGTTCTTTCTATTTACTGCTATGTTTGTTAATCAGCTTGATAATCTTTATATGCACTAAAGTAATCTATTATATCCATAAGTGGGCAAAATAAAAATTTTGTGAACTACTAATTCACCCCCCCTCTCAGTATTTCCTATTTCTAACACTTGTTGTGTTTAGTTTTCCACTATGTAATTCTAAAGCTGCAAGGCTAGACTATCCTTAAATGGATCCTCCATGCCTTGGTCTACATCAGTATCTATCTCTGAACCTACTGTAAAAAGTCTCCCAAGTGAGTGTATCTATACTCATGCCACCCATGGCTTCCTCCTCCTACCACCAAATAGAGGCCCCCTCTCGAAGGAGATGAATGTCAAGTCATGCCTTCTGATGAAGGGTGCTCCCCTTAATACCACAAACACATAACAGAAGAAGAGAAACAACAACAATAATATGCAAGAACAGAAAAATTGGCTTCTTATTATCTCCACAAATGTGGAATTACAAACTTTTAGAATTACAATATGCAAAGCCACATGGGCATTCCCTTACAATATTCTGTAGGACAAAGCCTCAAACTATTACCCAGAACTATTCTGAACTGCCTAAGACAATAATACAGCTTTCCTTATATAGGCAATTTTCCACCGCCTGGGAAGGTTCCAGAATTTTAGCCAATAAGGCCGACCAAACTTAGAATTATTTTATTTTACATTTTATTACATCATAGTCGGCTCAAGTTAACCTTTGAAACCCGAACAGAAATTTTGAAGAAAATTATTTTTCGCCATTTCAGGTGGCCCAACTTCCGAAGACCATAAATCATCACCAGTTGACCTGATCGGCTATTATAACCCCATTTCAGAAATGCCACGAAGCGCTCTACAGGCTTGACCGGCACAAGCACCTGTCATCCAAATTTTCGACCTCATCCGGGGCCTCTAAAGCCTTCAAAACTAAGTTCAAAGTTTCTGTACCCTGCTGCCAATACCGAAAATCTTCAATATCTTCCAATATACACTTGATCTGACAATGAAACTTTACTGGCAGACTTACATGACCAAAATGAACCTCCAAGAAAGAAATTAGATCATTCTGAGGACATGCAAAAATTACCAAAAATAGTAACTTTCCATAAATAGCAGCTCTGCACTAAGATAGCCCTTATTGAATATAAAAACAAAAATATTTTTGGGTGATACAAGATTGCTCTTACACCCAGGATGCTCCTGCATCAGACACCCAGGGTAATTTGAGAAGTGGCCCTATCACGACTCAGGTGTGCAGAGGAAAACCAAGATGGTTAACCTCCTCCTTTGTTAGCCACGATGAATCTTCTACAGGTCATCCTTTCCATTTGACCAAATACTCTTCATATGTCCTATTCCTTGTGCTTCTACCAACAGGACTATCCAGTATGTCTTCGATCTCCTTAGTGTCTGAACAAGTTACTGGAATACTCCACTGTGCTGTTGTGATCTCATCTTCAACACCTCCTTCATGATACTCTGTCAGATCTGAAATGTTAAACACTGGTGAAATATTCAGCTCACTAGGCAATTCTACCTCATATGCATTTTCTGAATCATGCTTCTTCAATATCTTACATGGTCCAAACTTCTTCATTTTCAACTTGTTATATGTACCAACTGGAAACCACTCCTTCCGCAAATGAACCATGACTTCATCACCAACCTGAAATTCCTTAGACCTCCTTTTCTCATCTGCCTTAGCCTTATACTGTGCGTTCATCTTGGTAATATGCTTCCTCACCTCCCCATGGATGTTCTTCAAATGTTATGCAAAATCCTCAGCCTCAACACTACTTATTTCTCCTTTATCTATCTTTCTCAACTCAGATGCATTTCTTGGACTACTTCCATATATAATCTGGAATGGTGATTTACCAGTGCTCCTGTTGACAGAATTATTGTATGCAAATTCTACCTGTGGTAAAATCAAATCCCATCTTGTTGGCTTATCCCCAACCAAACATCTCAGCAGATTTCCCAAACTCCTATTCACCACCTCTGTCTGTCCATCAGTCTGTGGGTGATGTGATGAACTGAACTTCAAATCTATCTTCAACTTCCTCCACAATGTTCGCCAGAAATATCCAACAAACTTAGTGTCCCGATCTGAAACTATGGTCTTTGGCAGACCATGAAGTCTCACTACTTCTCTGAAAAACAATTCGGCTGCATGAACAGCATCATTAGTCTTCTTGCAGGGAATGAAATGTGCCATCTTCGAAAATCTGTCAACTACTACAAAAATTAAATCATGTCCCCGCTGTGTCCTCAGTAAACCAAGAACAAAGTCCATACTGATATCCTCCCAAGGCTTCTCTGGTATAGGCAATGGCTGGTACAACCCTATATTCTGCTTCACTCCTTTCGCCATTTGACATACTCTGCAACTCTGTACAAACTTCTTCACATCTTGCTGCAACTGTGGCCAATAATAATTCTCACTAACCAAACCAAGGGTTTTATCACGACCAAAATGTCCAGCCAATCCTCCGCTATGCTTCTCCTTGATGAGATTCTCCCTCATAGAACTTTGTGGAATGCACAACTGACTCCCTCTGAATAACATATCATCCTGGATGATGAAATCCAACCATTTCGTCCTGTCTAGAGTAACAGGTTCTGTACAAGCTTTCCAAGCTTCACCAAAATCAGGATCCTCTGGATACAAATTCTTGAGTTCCTTGAACCCAACCACTTCAATCTGCATTTCTGTCAGCAATAGTTGCCTTCTGCTAAGAGCATCTGCAACCCTATTAGACTTTCCACTCCTGTGTTTCAAAACAAATGTATAACTCTGCAAAAACTCAACCCATTTCAAATGCATCTGATTCAACTTTTCTTGACTTTTCAAATATTGCAAAGCTTGATGATCAGTATACAAAACAAACTCCTTAGGAAGTAGATAATGTCTCAACTTCTTTAATGCCTGAACTATAGCATAAAATTCTTGATCATAAACAGAATATTTCCTCTTGGCATCATTTAACTTCTCACTAAAATAAGCAACAGGTTTACCTTCTTGGCTCATAACAGCTCCTATTGCAGTACCACTAGCATCACAATCTACTTGAAACACTTTATTAAAATCTAGAAGTGCTAAAACAGGTTCTTCTGTAACTTTTTGTTTCAACAATTGAAAACTCTTTTCTACCCCATTAGTCCACTTAAACTCTTTTCTATCCCCTCTCATTGTTTCAGTCAAGGGTCCACAAATACTACTAAAATTTCTGATAAACTTTCTGTAAAAGCTAGCTAGACCATGAAAAGATCTTACCTCAGTAGCACTCTTTGGAGTAGGCCATTCAAGGATAGCTTGTACCTTCTCTGGGTCCATTTTTAGACCTTCTACTGAAACAACAAATCCCAAATACACTAACTCTTTCTTCACAAAACTGCACTTCTTCAAATTAATCAGCAATTTCTCTTCTCTCAACTTCTCAAATACCATACGAATATGCATCATATGCTCATCCAACGTCTTACTAAAGATCAAAATATCATCTAGGTAAAAAATGACAAACTTACCTAGAAATTCTTTCAGAACCTCGTTCATGAGCCGCATAAAAGTGCTCGGTGCATTGGTTAGCCCAAAAGGCATGACTAACCACTCATATAGTCCTTCTTTTGTCTTGAAGGCAGTCTTCCATTCATCTACTTCTCTGATCCGAATCTGATGATATCCACTCTTTAGATCTATCTTTGAGAAATACACAGCTCCACTCAAACAGTCCATAATATCATCCATTCGTGGCAATGGAAACCTATACTTGATTGTGATCTTGTTTATTGCCCTAGAATCTATACACATCCTCCATTCTCCATTCTTCTTTGGTGCTAATACTGCTGGTACAGCACAGGGACTCAGACTCTCACGGATCAATCCTTTCTGTAACAGTTCATGTACTTGTCTGTTCAACTCCTCACTTTCTGCAAGTGTCATTCTATGTGTTGCCTTATTCGGCAAACTTGCTCCTGGAATCAAGTCCATCTGATGACTGATCTTCCTGACTGGTGGTAATCCATCAGGCACGTTATTGGATACAATATCCTGAAACTCATTCAACAAATCTGCAACTTCTACAGGAACATCTTCTACTTCCTCTTTACCAGCTTTTGGAATTAAAGCAAAACATACATGCTCATGCCTCATACCATCTAGGAAATTTCTTCCATCAACAAAAGTTATCCTTGCATTACCACATACCTTTTCTTTAGTCTCCTTCAATGGTTTTAGCTTATGTCACACTCCATCCTTTGTCAGGGAATAAGTATTCGCACGACCATCATGTACAGCACATCTGTCAAACTGCCATGGTCTACCCAACAACATATGACATGCATCCATAGATATGATATCACACAATACCTCAGCTTGGTATCCGCCAATCTTGAACTTCACTAGGCATTGTTCATTGACCATGACCTTGTGGTCATCCTGTACCCAGGCAATCCAATATGGATGTGGGTGTTTCTGTCTCTTGATCTTCAACTTTGTCACCATCTCTTCTGACACCAAATTGTCAGTGCTTCCACTATCAATAATCACATCACAACATTTACCTTCACACTTGCACCTGGTGCGAAACAGGCTCCTCCTTTGCTCAAGTACATTCTCACCACTCAACAGGACTCTTCTGTTAATCAACGTTTCTCCTTTTTCAGCATCTTCAGAATTTGATGATCTGGCATCTTCATCTACATGTGCAACTCTGGCCTGGCCTTCATTTCTCCTGTCCGTTCTGCCTTGGCACTGAGGACATTCAAATGCCCTATGACCTTCTTCTCCACAATGAAAACATGTTCCACGGAAGCCACCTCTTCCAGATCCTCGTCCTCTTCCTCTTCCTCTCTGATCTCTATTATTCTGATCCTGGAAGCGATTGGAATTATTTCCTCGCTGATTTTGACTGCTACTGGCCTCATCCTTCTTTTTTGGATCTTCATTTCAACCACCATATGACCGTCCACCAGATCGTCCACCGCGACCTCTTCCATTTTGCCTGCTCTCGAACTTCTTGTTCAACATTTCCTCTACTTTTAGGGCAAATTGGTATGCCTCCTCAATACTGTTCATTCGAACCAGATTCAACTCCTCCTGAATGCTTGGCCTTAACCCATTAAGGTATCGGGCAACTTTCTCCTTATCAGCTTCGGCATGGCTTGTTCTGATGAGTAGTCGATAGAACTCCTTTGTATACTCCTGAACAAATTTTCCTGCTTGCTTCAAACTTTGCATTTTCTTCAGTAGGTCAAGCTCATAATCAACAGGAATGAACTGTCGCTTCAATTTTTCCACCATCTGATCCCATCTTGTGATTTTATCTTTCCCTCTTCTATTTCTCTCCAATTGAATTTCTTGCCACCAGATCTTCGCATGACCTTTCAGTCTGGCCTTCGCAAATTTGACCCTATCAGGATCCTCAACATCTTCATACTCAAAATACTCCTCACATTCATTGATCCAGTCGATCAATTCCTCTGGGTTAAGATTTCCAGAAAATGTAGGAACCTCAATCTTAGGTCTTTTCCCAATCTTGGAAATCGCCCGAAAAAGTCTTTCTTCCTCCTGGTTCACAATTTCCGCTTCTCCTTCTTGATATTCTTCTTCGGCTTCATCCTTTCTTTCATCTCTGACATTAAGATTCATTCCTCTGTGAATCTCTTCTTACAATGCTCGCACTTGTCTCTGCAGCTCGCTAACCTCAGGTGTTACAACACCAGCTCTTCCGCCACGTTCCCTTCGTGGAGGCATTTTCGCGATGCGCGCTGAAACCTTAGCCACGGTCCTGGTGCAAACTACCTCACAGTCGGTGATCTGTTTACACACTCAAGAAACCTGGCTCTGATACTAGTTGATGAAGGGTGCTCCCCTTAATACCACAAACACATAACAGAAGAAGAGAAACAACAACAATAATATGCAAGAACAAAAAAATTGGCTTCTTATTATCTCCACAAATGGGGAATTACAAACTTTCAGAATTACAATATGCAAAGCCACATGGGCATTCCCTTACAATATTCTGTAGGACAAAGCCTCGAACTATTACCCAGAACTATTCTGAACTGCCTAAGACAATAATACAGCCTTCCTTATATAGGCAATTTTCCACCGCCTGGGAAGGTTCCAAAATTTTAGCCAATAAGGCCGACCAAACTTAGAATTATTTTATTTTACATTTTATTACATCATAGTCGGCTCAAGTTAACCTTTGAAACCCGAACAGAAATTTTGAAGAAAATTATTTTTCGCCATTTCAGGTGGCCCAACTTCCGAAGACCATAAGTCATCACCAGTTGACCCGATCGGCTATTATAACCCCATTTCAGAAACGCCATGAAGTGCTCTACAGGCTTGATTGGCGCAAGCGCCTGTCACCCAAATTTTTGACCTCATCCGGGGCCTCTAAAGCCTTCAAAACTGAGTTCAAAGTTTCTGTACCCTGCTGCCAATACCGAAAATCTTCAATATCTTCCAATATACACTTGATCTAGCAATGAAACTTTACTGGCAGACTTACATGACCAAAATGAACCTCCAAGAAAGAAATCAGATCATTCTGAGCACATGCAAAAATTACCAAAAATAGTAACTTTCCATAAATAGCAGCTCTGCACTAAAATAGCCCTTATTGAATATAAAAACAGAAATATTTTTGGGTGATGCAAGATTGCTCTTACACCCAGGATGCTCCTACATCACCTTCAAATTGGATAGGATTAGGAAAGGACAAATAAATTGAATGGGATTGAATTGAAAGACGGATAATGGGTATAACCAATGACAAGTGAGATCCAAGGCATGGTGAAGGATATAAGGGGGGAGATATTTTATGGACGGAAGATATAGGGATGGAATGGAGGGATGGTATAGGTGGATGGGGATCCAATAACTATGTTGCAAAGGAGTTAAATGCCCCACACTAAAGGTAGGATAGTGAATGATGGAAAGGTGGTGGATAAAGGGTGTATGAAATGGATGGATAGTGTGTAAAGGATGTACATGGAGGAAATGGAGGCTTGTATTATCCAAAGAATGCATAAATATTTTAGTACCTCTATTTTTTTATGAAGAGAAAAGTTATGAAAGTGGAAGGTCGATGGATAAGAGATATAATATGGAGGGTATGAATAGGATAGGGGATTATGATATAGAGGATATGGATGAAGTAGGATAATGGATAATGTATGAAGGAAATGCATAGGATAATCAAGATCAAAGACATGGAAAGGATGATAGACATATATAGGATTAAGGGTAGAGGATGGAGGACGTAAATAGGACAAGGAATATGAGATAGAAGCTATGGATAGGATGTCAAGATCAAATATTTACATAGTGGATGAGAATAGATAGGATAATGGATAGTGGATGCATAATAATTAAGGGATATGGAAACCGCATATTAATGGATGGAATGAATATGATAGTAAATATCAAAGATGGGAAAATAAGGATAATGGATTTACATAGGATAATGGATGGTGGATAGGGATGTGGAAGATATGTATGGTAGTATAGTATGAATGGAGCTTTTCCTCAAGTGTAGATTACAAGGGGATGAGGATAAGTGAATCAATGGAATAAGTGGATGTAGAAGACAATGGATATGTGATAGGAAGATGGTGGAAGGACTCAAGCATCTAGTTCTGCAGGATGGTATCCCTTGATTTTTTCATTATTTTTAAAAAATGTACAAAGGAATTTTGGATATGTGCTCATAGATTCTTGTGTGATGGTTGGATGACATATGAAATGTATTTAGATATCGAGAGGATAATGATTTATTCAAAAGATTGGATTAAATGGGTGGAATGGTGGGGGGGTGAATGTTTGGTGATGGATGGCATGTGGGAATACTTGTGGATACATGGATGAGGGAGTTGTGAAGATCATCATTAGCACACATCTTGAAGAGTGGTGGAGGAGAATAATTTGAAGGAGATAGAGGAGAAAATGTGGATTTTGGGATGTAAGGACCCAAAATAGATGAAGGGGATTATGAATTTAGGATAGTGGATTTAGGGACATAAGGACCCAATAGGGATTTGGAAGATGGGGTATTTTTAGACTAAGGATTGGAGGACCTATGAGTGGAAGAAGCTTTGGATTAAAAGTTTGGATGCCAAGTTGTATTTTTATTTGAGAGGCATTAGTTTTCTTTTCTTGAACATGTCTTTTAGATGGGAAATATTGATCCTTCATTTTTTTTGGATTTTTGGCTCTATGAATTTTAGCTTTGGCATCCAATTTTCTTCCATTAGCCAAGGTATGGGTGCATGAGGATGGATTTTTTTAATAGTTTATGGATAGAATGATGGATGATTAATGTTGGAAGGGATTCAAGGATGTGTTCCTTTATTGATATTTCTTAGGGATTTGAGGGGATAGAGTAATGAACTTGGATATGGTGGATGGATGTATGTAAGGGCCCAAAATGGATGGAAGGGATGAAGGGTTTGGATTTGGATTTGGGACATAAGGATCCAAAATGGAGGTAGATGAGGAAGGGATGAAATTTTTGACATAATAGCCCAAAATGAATTTTGAATATAGGTGATGGGAATATTTGAGTTAATATGGAGGGATTTTGGATATGGAAGGGGTGGAAGGTTTACCAAACATGTTGTGACATTATTATTTAAATGGTATACTTATTATTTTGAAAATAAGACGTGAGTCCATGTGAATGGGGAGGAGAGGTGGGAGGAATGATAATCTCTTCAAGGAAGCCATATTAGATAGAGGTGGAGGAGGCAAGTGTATATATATATATAGGGTTCATGGATGGATGGGATATTGTGCTGGATTAGGATCATGTGGAGCATGAGGTTCATGAGATGGATTTGGATCATGAGAAAAAGATAAAGGGGTACTTTGATCTTGACTTTAGAGAGTATTGTGTGATGGAGTGGAAAGGATTATTGGATCTTGAATGAAGGGAGAACATAAAATTGAATAGAGGGGGATTAGTGGATTAGATTAATGGAATATCTTCATGAGGTGGAGGGTAAGTAGATGTTAAGTATTGAGATGGAAGGGAATCATTAGATGTTCTATAAGGGATATCTTGATATTGATTAGGAATGGGATCATGATGTAGATTAAGAGGGATAAATGGATCTTGAGATATAAGGGGATCTTGGGATGGAGGAAATGAGAAGACTATATATTTAAATAGAAAGGTATCATAAGATGGAGGAGTTCTTATATCTAGAGGAGAAGATGAATCCATTTTAGCATGCTTTAGAATAAGTTCTTGACATATTTGGAGTTGTGAGGATGATGTGATAGAGGAGGTGGAATCTTAAACTTGGTGGATGGATATATGGAAGACTGATAAATCTTAGGAGTTATTGATTTGTATTTGTAGACTAGGCTATCTATATCTGTTTTGAAAGGATAAGACAAGAAAACATTAGGTTTTAATCTAACATTATATCAATTCAAAACAAAAACATCTAAGCTAAGCCACCTCAGATAGAGCCTAAACAGGTGCACCCCAAGCACTGTTTGATTTTCCTCTTGCTTAGGGGATGTGGGTGTGCTCTCTAAGCACTTGGAGCATACTCTAATGCTTTCTAAGATGATTTGAGACTCATGAAAACCCAAAAAATGGCACAATAATGGGTAGAACACCCAAAATTGCCCCTAAGGCTTCAAGAACTCAAAAAGATACTTTAATGGAGATTTGAACTACATGATACTTATGCTAAGATTGTTATTAACCAAATAGAGATGTGATGATGATGATATGCTATGCAAAACAATGAAATAAACTATGTTAATCCATTATTTCTATATTAAGATGAGCTAAAAATGCTTGAAAATAAGCTAAATTAGGATGATTATGCTAAAGCTAGAAGTAAAAGAGCATGATAACAATGCATGAGATATGAAAGACTAAGCTAATAATTTACTCTTGGAAGGAGGTTTATTTATAGGATTTGGGAAGGGCTTGGGTTAGGAGGATGAGTCAGAGTTTGGGGTAAGGTGAGGGTTTGAGTCAAAGGGATAAGGATGAAGACTTTCTAGAAGAGTCTAGGCTTTGGATGAGGATAAAGACTTTCTAGAAAAGTCTAGGCTTTCTAGGGATAAATATGGATTTTAGGAAATAAATAAAGTTTTATTTATTTCAAGGGTTTTAGGTTTGAGAAGATATTTATTAAAAATAAATTTAATAAACATGAGGATTAATATTTAATCTTAATTAAATATCTTGAGTTGGGATTAGGGTTAGGAAATGATGGGATTAGCCTTTAATTGAAACTAAAGAAGGATTAGAAGATTCTAGAAGACGTTAGTGGTCTTTAGGAATTTGGCAAGGTTTTGGGAAAAAATAAATAAATAATTTATTTTTTGGATTTTGGGTTAATTTATTAATTAAATAATTAATAAATAGGGAAATAATGTTTAAATAAGATTTAAACAATTTTGGGAGGGATTTCTTAATTAAATATTTTTAATTAAGATAAAGGGATTTAATGACATAAAAATAAGTTAATTAATTAAATAAATAATTAATTAATAAATGATGATGTCATTAGGGATTTTTCATAAAATAAAAATAATTTATTTTCTAAAGGATTTTTAGGTGTCTACATTTTTCCCCTCTTTGATGCGGTGCTCGATGCCACAAGTGGCATGGCATCAAAGACAAGAAAATAAGATGCCCCAGGCTAGAATTTAAAGGAATGACGGGTTGTTGCCCCTCGAGAAAATAATGCAAGGAGTAAACATTGTGGAATTTTCTTGAAAGGAAACAGAGAAGGAAGGACTGAGGAAGTAGGGGAGATAAATAACCAAGCTTCTAAGAGAAAAGATGGGTGAATGCAAGATGGGATGGAATGAAAAATGCATGATACAACTACATGAGAGATGAAAGATGCAAGATTAATCTATATGATGCAAGATGCAGGGGATTTGGGGAAGCTCCAAGTGAAAATGTGGAGAGCACAACCTAGTTTAATATAGCAATGCTAGAGACCTTCCAAGGATACTGGGATCACGAGGCCTTGTCACCAGCATTGCATACGACTGACACTAAAAAGACATGCAGGGTTGCCCCAGCATCACACATGATCCTGAGAGGAAGCATGGTAGGAACGATGCTGGAGAAACCACAAACAAACAACATTTCCCAAGTGCACCATGTAACCCAGAAGATCACATGTGAACCATGCAAGGGTCGCATCCGACTGACTCACAAACAAAATCAAAAGATCAAAAGACCTTGCCCCAGATTGTCCTCATTCATAGCGCACCATGATATAAAAGGATCATGGCAACTTTGAGTAGAGAACAATGAGAAGCTATAAAAGATTAACAAGATCCAAAGGACAAAATCCAAGACCAAAATGAGAACTCCAAAAAGACATCCTTTTCTAAGGAGAGAGATGTGATGTGATGGATTTGAGTGATGGTGAGAAGATTGGTCTGAACGTGTGGAAGGATGCGTCGACACAGACTGGGTGTGATTGGTGGAAGATTAGATTTGACAAGAGGAAGGATACATCCTCAAGGACCCACTGATTGATGAGAGAATGAGTGTTGTTGTTCACTGGCAAATGATGAAGTCAAAGAATAATCACGGTGATCAAGAATAGTCGACAATTGATGTTGTTGAAGTACAAGGCTAGGTAGGACAAGAGTTTTGATCAAATGCTACTACAGGACTGACAAGGACTATGTACAACAAAAAGGGATGATATGGACAATGGACAGGAAAAGATATTTACAATGGCTATGTACAGAAGCTGAGGATTAGGATGTACAAAGAACCTGGGTTTGAAGCTAAAACTCCAAAGATATGCAAGATGATGCCCCAGTTGGGCTAGAAATCCAAGATGGATTGACAGTGGATGATGTGTCCTAAAATGACATAAATTTGGGAAGGACGTATCCCAACAATGATGATTGAATTGAGATCAAGGCTTGCTACAAGACTAGGAACAAGACTAAGGATGTGACGGGATGGGTTGGCTTGATCTTGGATGTTGGATAGCTAGAAAATGTGGATATGATTGGAGGATGTTGGAAGATTGCTAGGAATAGTTGGATATGGATGAATGGCATTAGATTGCAATGAGGTTAGCCTATAGCTAGATACCAATGACAAGGCAAGATATCGGGTGATGGAAAGATGGAGGAAATGCTTACAATGAGGATGATGGAACTACTAGGAGATTTGGATGGAGGAAGATTTGGATTTGGATGGAGGAATTGCTTAGGAGACTTGGATGATAGATTTTCTTGAGGATTGGATAGAGGAATGCTTGGGGAGATTGGATGGCGGATTTGCTTGAGGATTGAAAGATGGATGCTGGAGGAACTGTTGAGGAATCTAGATAGAGGAATGCTTAGGGATTTGGGGAAATGGAAAGATTTTGGATGAAAGATAGTCTCCAAGGAATATGTCACCAAGGAACAAGATGCCCCCTGCTTATGATAGTTCATGTATTTTAGAGGCATTAGGATGGGGTATGATTCGACAAAAGATATGTTGACAAGAGGATGAGGAAGGTAGATGGAAGATAGGATGAATGGATTGGATAGAGGATATGTAGCTGAAAGGTGTGATGGATGCCAAGAAAGTGCCCAAAAGCATGTATACCTAGTAGTCTTTGTTTTGTCATCAAGATCCAAAGGAGGATGAAGGAGGTGAGAGACAAATGGGATGGAGGAGATGTTGGATGAGAGGTGATAGAAGGGAATGGCCCCCAACTACAAAAAGGAATTGGGGGGAAGCCTACACATGACACCTGTTTGCCAGGTTTTCACCATGGTACTTGTCCAAGGCACTTGAATTGCCAAGTTTTCACCATTGGATGAATGTTTTTCTCTTTTTCTTTTCTTTTTTGATATTTTTCTCTTGATTTTTCCAATTTTTATGGATTTTCTGATTTTTTGCTAACTTTGTGCTGATCTTTCACTAATATTCTGATTGGTTTTCTGAATTGTTGTTGACTTTCTGATTTTGCTGACCTGCTGATTTCTCTGATTTATCGCTAACTTTCTTCACTAATTTTTTTGATGTGCTCAGATGTTGGTACAACTTTATTAGGATGGAGGAATTATGTAAAGGCATGGATTGGATGGGGTAGGTGGGAAACAAGGTGGTAGAAAGTGTTTGGATGGAAGGATGGAAAGTGATCATGATAGGGGGATGTTGTCAGGATCAAAATTGGCACATGTTGCGAGGAAGATGGATGAAGTGGATGGGTTTCAGAAGATAGATGCAGATAGGGTAGAGGAGATGGAGAAGAAGACTGAGTAGCTGGGAGATTAGAAACTTTGGATGCCATTGTGGATGTTTCTTGTAGATGCATTACATCTTTTTGCTTTGGGATCCACATCATTTTTTCTTTAGCGTTGGTGGGCCTTTGTGGCCATTGGTATGCATCAAATTTTTCTTTTTCTTTGCTAGGCCTTTACGGCCATTTGGATGCTTTGGATTGCTTGATTGGATTTTGCTTTGGTTGACCATGTCATTTAGACTGGACATGGCAATCCTTAGATCTGTGTGGATATTTCCCTTTATTCATATTTGATATGGCATCCAAATTACAAGGAGCATTGGAATGAATATGAGGAGATGTGTGGGATGGAGGAAATATGGATGGAGAGATGAATGGAGTTTGGTAGATAGGAGATATGGACATGTGCCTTTGTTGATCCTGACTAGGGATGCTTAGATTTTGGATGAAGGACTGAGGAGGATAAGATGGGGGGTGATATTTTGGGATATAAGGTCCCAAAATAGATTTAGCATGTGAAGGATATGTGTTGGTAGATTTTGGGGCATAGGGACCCAAAATGGATTTGGAGGATGAAGGAGGAATGTGATAGGTTGTCTTGGGCTGTAATGATGGAGGAATGTGATAGGTTGTCCTGGGCTGTAATGATGGAGGAGGAGGAATAGCATTGTATGCCTTGGAAGATGTGATGGTGGGTTTGGAAGGATGCTTGAATTTAGCTTTAGCTGTACCAACATTTATGGAGGAAGTGCCTTCTTCTGATGTTTGACCAATGCCACATAACTTTGGATGTTTCTTGTCTTGGATAGGCTCTAGATTTCTTTGTTCATGGATGCCTAGGCCTTTGCCTTGATAATTCCATTTCTTTAGCATTTTATCCAAAAAAGGATTTTTCTGACATGGGGAACATGATAAACATCCAGTTTCTAGTTCCTTGATGGAAGATATGGAACTTATTGCTTCTGATTCAAGTGGGCTACCTTTGACAAATGTAAGTGGACCAAGAGGATAGAGTGATGGCAGTGTGATAGTTTGGATTGGAGAATCCTCAAGTATAGAGGATAGGATGATGGGATCTTGACTGGGATTAGGGGATGGTAATGAATCTTCAAATGGAGGAATTGTAGGATCTTGAATTGGAGGAATTAGGATTGTAGGATTTTGGATTGGGGGTGATGGAAGCAATAGAGCATGTGATGGGGGAAGTGAAGGGATTGGATCTTGATTTTCTTCTATGAGTATTTCAACATACTTTTGGACAAGATCTTGACATGGTAGGATTTGTGTGGATAGAGTGATGGGGGATGTATGGATGGACTCTTCAGATGGAACATATGGAAGGCTGGGAGATTCTACAATTGTGATGATAGGGAAAAGGGTGAATTCATGAGGCTCATCAGATATGCTTTGGATGATGCTAGGAGGAGGTGATGTTGGTGGGGATTGGATGGATACATCAGATGGAAGGGGCTCAATGATGCTAGGAGATGGAAGAGGATCAATGAGTGGGATGTATGGAAGATTGATAACAGATGTGAGTGATGGATGGCCCTCTTTAATGATGGCTTCACATGAAGAATTGAAATGGCTTGGCTCTTCAACTTTAGGAGTGGGATTTGTTATTGGCTTCCTTGTGAAACTCCTTGGAGACTTTCATGGTGAAGAAGGATTGGAATGTGGAGGAGATGGAGAGCTAGGATAGTCCTCATATGAAGATGGGATGGATGAAGGGGAACCTGCTTGAGGGGATGATGGTAAAAATGAGGAGCTGAGGATGGTGGGTTTGGATAGTTCACATAGGTAGGTTTAGAGGAAGCTTGTGAACTTGATGGACTATTTGGTGAGGTAGGAATGATGGATTGAGGTACGGGATATGAAGCAGATTGAAGGGTGCATTCTTTTTGCAGGAGGGAATTTATAGAAACATGGGTTTGAATGGAGGATGGTGGTTTGAGATAGGATGGTGGATTGGGGAAAAGGATTAGAAGAGTGTAGGATTTTGATTTTGAATTGGGATTGGAGGATAAGTGGATGGAGGATTTGGATAAAGGATGGGAAGACTAGGATTTTGGACTTGGAAATAATTTGGAGGATGGGTGGATGGAGGTCTTAGATAAGGGAAGTAGTGTGAAGTGTTTCTATGGGATGATGGTGATTGGGATATGACCATAGCAGGAGATGGAAGTATGAAGGATGCATATGGAGGATGTGTAGGTTTAAGATAGGGATAAGTTGTGGATGGATAAGATAATAGATTTTCCTTTTTGAGGACATGAAAGGGAGTGCTAGTGGATAAGCATGAAGGCATGATAGGATAATTTGGAGGAATGATGGGATGCTAAGGGATGTTTGGAGAAAACATGCTAAGATTTTCAAAATACGTATCATGATCTACAAGGCTTTCATCATCTTTGGGATAGGATGGATTGAGGGGAGAGACATAATAACCAGACTCATCATAATAGTTTTGAAACATGCTGACTTGTGGATGAGTTGGATAGGAATGAAGGATGAAGATGGATTGGAAGACTAAGACTTAGATTAGGATGATTGACAGAATCAGGCTTAGGATTGGATTTGGCTCAAGTTTGGAAGAAAACTAACTCTAGAGGAAGATAGACAAGGGGATGGGGGATGACCAAGATGACTTTGCTAACCTAGGATAGGAGGAAAGGATGACAAGACTAGATTGAATATGACTGGAAGACCATGATTTGAGATTCTGAAAGATTTGAACATTTTCTAGATTTTTGTAGGATTTGGACTGACATGGCTTTTCTAAGTATCTTTGAACCAAGTTGTAGATCAGTTTGATGTTTTTCCAATGGCAAAGGATAGATTTCAACAAAGATTTTTGGAAAAGAAATCTCCACAAGAGACAAAGCAACCTTGTGGGATACAAACAAGATAACTGACTCTGATTTTGAAAAAGCTTTGAAAAGTGTATGTTTCAACAATGTTTTCACAAAGTATTTGACTGTCAAGCACTTCAAGAAGATCTACCTAAGGAAGGTGAGTATCAAAATTGCTTTCCCACAGCTTGGTACCCCCTAAAAGGGGATACAAATGGTGAGTAATCTTGAGGTGACCTGGTAAACCCCTTGGAATCGGTCCTTGCACAAGGATTTTGATACTTTCAAATGTAGGTAGGGTAGCCTCTATTTTATCAAGTTTTTAATAGTTCCATGGAGTCTCCATACCCGATTATGCTGACCGCCTGTGACTCACTTAAGAGCCTAGCCAACAATGCTGGGGGAGGAATATTTACCATCCCCAGTCACTGTATTTGGCATGAATGCCTGTGGATTAGGAGATATAAGTGAGTACTTTTTGCCTTCACTTTATTTATATACCAGTTGGGGGGGATACTGGTTTGAGGTCATTCTCCAGAGAGGAAGTTCTTTTCTCCTTGGACAAGCTTCGCTAAAAGTAAAACAAGTGAACTTGTCCAAGTTCAAATGTTCTACGTTGCTTTCTTTAACAAAGATTTACAGAAAAAGTAAAGCTCCTAGATGCACATCAAGCAAGTTGTTCTTTTTGCCAAATTGATGAAGTGATGTTTGAATTTGAACAACTGAAGACACAAGTGTTTAGATTTTGAGTTGTTCTTTCTCCAAAAAGTAAGCGATTTGAGTGATTGCAAGTTCTTTCTTTGATCATTCAAGATTGAGATTGGCGTGTTGTTTTAAGAACTTTGAAGTGCTTTGTTTTGATCCTTTAAGGCATTCAAGATTTGATTATCCATTCGCTTGAACTGAAAAGGAAGGAATAGAGATTTTTTTCTTTTAATGCATTCAAGAGTGCGTTTGATTTTCAAAATGACAATGACTCTTAGGACTTAGCTTCATTCCTTTAGTTTCATTCAAGATTTTTTTTGACCTTTGCTTTGATTTTTTTAGCTCCAAAAGACAAGTTCCTAATTTAGCTTTGATGCATGAAATTTGAAAAAGACAGGCATTCAAGATTTTTGCAAAATGAAGTTAGTTTTTCAATAAAAACAAAGTTTTTTAGGATTGATTTTAGGAACTTTTTGCATGCACTTTTAGGATTGATTTTGAATTGTTTTAGAAATGAGATGCAAATTTGAGGTTCTCTTTTTTTTCTTTTTTTATAAAGTACCCAAAACTTGAAATATTCCTAATTTTTTTTTGCATGAATGCATCTAAAACCTTGATGTTGCAAGGATGCAAATGTTTTGATTGATTTTTCTTGTTTGTTAGAACAAATTTTTCAAATTTTAGTCCTTAACGCATTCAAGAATGATTTGGGGGTTCATTTTAAGCACTAAAACAAGGTGTGTATGATTTTGCTTCCTTATGGATTATTATTATTTTTTGAGAAAAATTGGCCAAGATCCCACAAGAAGAAGAAGAAGTAGATGAAATAGAAGAAGAATAAAGACAAGAAGAGGAAGAAGAATTCGAAGTGCTCCGTCCACCTATAAGCTTGAAAAATCTGAAAACACTCCAAAACCCATCAGAATGTTTACAAAGAACCTATGAAGTGGCTCCCACCAGGCATGCCAGAATGTAGACTAGGCTATCTGTATTTTTTTTGAAAGGCTAAGACAAGGAAAAATTAAGTTTTAATCTAACATTATATCAATTCAAAACAAAAACATCTAAGCTAAGCCACCTCACTTAGAGCCTAAACAGGTGCACCCAAGCACTGTTTGATTTGCTCTTGCTTAGGGGATGTGGGTGTCCTCTCTAAGCACTTGGAGCATACTCTAATGCTTTCAAAGATGATTTGAGACTCATGAAAACCCCAAAAATGACACAATAATGGGTAGAACACCCAAATTGCCCCTAAGGCTTCAAGAACTCAAAAAGATGCTTTAATGGAGATTTGAACTACAAGATGCTTATGCTAAGATTGTTATTAACCAAATAGGAATGTGATGATGATGATATGCTATGCAAAACAATGAAATAAACTATGTTAATCCATTATTTCTATATTAAGATGAGCTAAAAATGCTTGAAAATAAGTTAAATTAGGATGATTATGCTAAAGCTAGAAGTAAAAGAGCATGATAACAATGCATGAGATATGAAAGACTAAGCTAATAATTTTCTCTTGGAAGGAGGAGTATTTATAGGATTTTGGAAGGGCTTGGGTTAGGAGGATGAGTCAAAGTTTGGGGTAAGGTCAGGGGTTGAGTCAACGGGATAAGGATGAAGACTTTCTAGAAGAGTCTAGGCTTTGGATGAGGATAAAGACTTTCTAGAAAAGTCTAGGCTTTCTAGGGATAAATATGGATTTTAGGAAATAAATAAAGTTTTATTTATTTCAAGGGTTTTAGGTTTGAGAAGATATTTATTAAAAATAAATTTAATAAACATGAGGATTAATATTTAATCTTAATTAAATATCTTGAGTTGGGATTAGGGTTAGGAAATGATGGGATTAGCCTTTAATTGAAATTAAAGAAGGATTAGAAGATTCTAGAAGAGGTTAGTGGTCTTTAGGAATTTGGCAAGGTTTTGGGAAAAAATAAATTAATTATTTATTTTTTGGATTTTGGGTTAATTTATTAATTAAATAATTAATAAAGAGGGAAATAATGTTTAAATAAGATTTAAACATTTTTGGGAGGGATTTATTAATTAAATATTTTTAATTAAGATAAACGGTTTTAATGACATAAAAATAAGTTAATTAATTAAATAATTAAATAATTAATAAATGATGATGTCATCAGGGATTTTTCAGAAAATAAAAATAATTTATTTTCTAAAGGATTTTTAGGTGTCTACAGTATTAATATGTAGGAGATGAAGGTGGGTTCATGACATAGGGTGATTGAGAAACTTTACTCAGAGTTGGTAACTTATAATCCTTTGCTAGTCTTTTGTCCCAATTAATGAAGAACTTACTACAAGGTGGGGATGATGTGGATATTGGATGATTAAAATTATGTTTAGGTTGAGGATTAGGTAGGTGATTGGGATGATGGTTTTGGAAAATAAGCTTCAGTAATGGGGAATTAGGTGGAGGAATGGGGTTCGATGGGAAATGATGATTATGGATTTGGATAGATGGGGAAGGACATGTGTCTTCAAATGATTTTCTTTTATCCCCATTTTGTAAACTAAGGATA